>SWLB01000034.1:0-55000 GCA_011114355.1 Carex littledalei | reverse complement strand
AATATTATATTTACCCTTCTAAATTTCAAATACTCACAAATTCACCCATTTTATTGTTTTTTTCTATTAAAACTCATTTTAAATTTTATTGTCTTTTTTATTAAAAATAAATAAGCTGTGTGCTTTGCAGTTAATACATAAAAAACCAAAATTATACCTAATTAGACATTCCTATCTGACATATGCAGTATATATATTTCGATTCACCAACGTTGTACCGTTGCACATCAATTATTCAAATATTAATATATGGTCAATTAAGTCGGTCCCAAGCTAGGTATATATATCTATTGTTGCACCTGCCTAGTTTCTCTGCTTCCTTTTTTTAACAAAAAAATCACAAAACTATGTATGAGCCCATCAATTGTAAGCATCTTTCCAAAACTATATTTAGTCTGTTACAGCAATTAATATTGCAAAAAAAAAATGTTGTATTACAGGTGACCCATTTTAAATGCGGAGGCGTGTCGCTAGGCGTCGGCATGCAACATCACGCAGCCGATGGCTTCTCGGGACTACATTTCATCAACTCCTGGTCTGATGTGGCACGTGGCGCCTCCATTGCCGTCCTACCATTCATCGACCGAACTTTGCTTCGGGCACGTGACCCCCCCTCCCCTTCATTTCCCCATATCGAGTACCAACCACCTCCATCGATGGCCTCCACCTGCCCATCAACCGAACCCACAACCAAAACCCTGCCACCAACAGCTGTAAACATTTTTAGGCTCACACGGTCACAGCTTGGTGCACTAAGAGAAAAACTTCCTCCTTCGGCCCCGCGCTTGTCCACGTATGCACTGCTTGCCGCTCATGTCTGGCGTTCTGCATGTCTGGCACGTGGCCTCCCGCCTGACCAAATGACAAAGATGTACATTGCGACTGATGGCAGGGCTCGGCTTAGGCCGTCTCTTCCAGAGGGGTATTTTGGTAATGTCATCTTCACAGCCACTCCCATTGCCTCGTGTGAAGAAGTTGTTACCAGAGGTGCTGAGAAGATTCAAGATGCACTCGCCAGAATGGACCATGAGTATTGCAGGTAATGTGGCTCAAAAAATGAATCAATCAGTTGCAGTGTGCAGTGTTTGCATTTTAGATAGAAAACAGAAACTAAAATAAGAACTGAGAAACAAAACCAATTTGTATATCCATTACTGATGTATGTTATATGGGATGACAGATCAGCATTAGATTACTTGGAGTTGCAGCCGGACCTGTCGGCACTGGTAAGAGGGGCCCACACATTCAGATGCCCCAACATCGGGCTGACGAGCTGGGTACGGTTACCGATACATGACGCAGATTTCGGGTGGGGCCGGCCGATTTTCATGGGCCCTGGAGGGATTGCATACGAGGGTCTGGCCTTTGTTTTGCCGAGCCCGACTGGAGACGGCAGCCTCTCAGTTGCCATCTCACTACAAGCAACCCACATGGAGAGATTTAAGGAGCTTATATTTGAGTGCTGATCACAATCGACTTAATTACACAAATGGCGATTTTATTTGGAGTTGCTGTAGTATAAATGAAAATTTTTTGGTGCAGAATTCGGATTTATCTTTGGAAGTAAAAGGATGTATCAGGTAGTAATAATGGATAGTGACGATAATGCTCCATGGTGGAGAAAAACAAAATTGTTTATCTTGCAAATTTTTTTGCATGATATAGTAAATTCACAACTTGCCAAAATTGTGTAATAGAAGGTAAATTATGAAGATTTTTTTTTTTTTTTGCTTTCAAAAGCCCGTAGGCAAGAGTACATATTCCTGGAGCATTACATACATCCTTTTAGAGAAAACAGCAAACTCCCTAATACATTCAACTATCATGTATAAACAGATGCATCCATTAATCAAACAAGAAAATAGGATACGTATATCCTGTGAAATCAGCACCTGCTACTCTTCCCTTCTTTGCCAGTAGGTCCGCCATTTCATTTTGGCCCCTTAGAATGTAATGGCACTTAAACCCATCCCTGAATCTAATATGTCCCCATACTTCATTACACTCAGCATGCACCCTCCAATCTGCATCAACAGGTGGATGCAATGCAGATGCTAAATCAGCTAGTCCCTGATTATCTGTAAGGAACTTACACTGCTCCAGACCCAAATTGAGAACATCTGACACAACTTCTTTTAGTGCTCGTGCCTCTGTTTGAATTGGGTAACATGTGCTCTAAACCCTATTCCACCTTGCCAATTGCTTACCCATGATCCATCCACCGAGCACACATACTCATCCTGCCTTGTCCCTTCCTGATCCACTGTACCAGTCTGGCTGATTTGCACTAATGTCCTCATTGTACTTGCAATTCTCGATTCCAGGGTTATTTTTGAAAAAACCCTTTGAACAGTTCATTGGATGGTGATTTTCCAGAGTACACCTTGCCATTTCGGCACCGCCAGATGGCCCAGAGAGTATTGGCCACTTCAGTCCATCTATCCCTATCCAAGCCTTCTTTGAACAGTTCTAATACCTCCTTGACTATTTGGGGCAGTGCATCTCGCAAAAGGGCATGTGAATGCAAAATGCATTTCATCCTCTTCCTGCTGACAGCACAAAGCACAGATGGAGTCCCCCTGACTTGTTCTATCATGAATTGTCTTCCCCAAAGACAAAGCTCTTTGTACAAGCTTCCAAAGAAATAACCTTACCCTTTGTAGAATCTGTCCTTCCTTCCAAATGAGTCTCCATAGCGCCTTTTGAGGACAACTTGTAAAACTTATGCCTGATAGATGTTGGAACTTCGAACAGAGTAAATTAAACAACAACAATAATGTAATAAATTTATTTTTGTGATTTTTTTTATCAATATATATATATGAAACAGGGTGTTAACATATATAAAATGTTTACATCAAAGCAACAGGGATTTGAAGGATCTTCAAAACTTCAAACCAACGCCCACCACCACCACCCCACCCCAATAAAAAAAGTAATTCCAGTTGTACATCCATTATCTATAGAGTTATCTTTAAAACAAAAACACATCTGTAATTTTAACTTTCTAATGTAAACAATAACTTTTTGAAGATATAAATGTACGCTAAAACTATACAAAAATGAAAAAAATATTAGTAGCAGAGTTGCTTTGCCACATAATTTACATCTGAATACATCAGTAAAAAAAATAAAGCCTGAAGACAAAGCAATTTTAACAAAGAAGTCAACAAATCTGCACCCAAATAGAGGACAGTTTCACAAGATAAATAATACTATAAAAGAAAGAAAAAAAATTAAATCAGTAGGTAATTACAACAATTACAAGCATTAAGTGGTAAGTAGAGGAGGTAACACCAGAGATCTCTTCCCTTTCACCTTTGCCTTCGTGTCCGGAAATAATCCATTGTCCGGCAGATCCGACAACTCGCCACTGTCGGAGATCTTTATCGGGAAAGGAAGCAAATGTCCAGGCAAATCAATGACGGAATCTCCTGTAAACATCTCCCATAGTGTCTCCGCAACTTCTCGCACTGTTCTGACGCACTTCAAGCTCTCCGGTTCGAGAAAAATGTTGCTCGGGTGCTTGCAATGGCTCATGAAATGTTCGTACCACAGTGCTATGCGGTAAGCGTAAACCTGACCACGGGCGTGACCGTCTGGCCCATTTAGGTGTGATGGTTGGTATGACCCGTGTGCAATCTCGGTGTCTCGGTCACCAGCAAGTGATCTCTGGTTTAAGTTTGCTGATCCAACTATCACATACTCGTCGTCAACTGTACATTTGAAATTATTAACTCACTAATGTGAACAAAATAATAATAAGAGTAACAGTAATAAAGTAATAATATTGTAATAGTGATAGTGATAAATAGTGAAGTAGTAGTAATAATAACTGTAATAATAGCAGTAATAGTTGTAGTGATAATGATAAATGAAACAGGCAAACAACACATGGCAAAAGGTTGCATTTTGTTTACTTTTTCATCAAATGCTGATAAAACCATCATAAGATGATGTTTCTTCAATAAATCAATAGTAACTCGAGGCTACTTGATTTGTAATGTTTAGTAATATTTTGTTTGTAAAGAAACTAACCTATCATGAGCTTGGCATGAACATAAATCATAAACCGTCGGTTAATCTGTGCCCTCGAGTAATCGGTCCCCTCCTGTGGCTTCTCCGGAGGCACGTACTCTCCCAGCGTCAGAGCCTCCCTGTTACCGAGGCAAAAGAAGTTTAAGTAATCGCGCGGGTGCGCCTTCCCTATCAGGCCAGCCTCCTCTATTGCCTTTGCTACTATTCCATACATCATCTCCATGGTCAACCTATCAAATTAGTTGATCACATGCTTGCATTTAGGAAATGGAAAGTGACTTCAATAATTTATAAAAGAGAAGGGTTAAAATGCCTTCTTTTTTTGTGCCTCCATCTCCATGGTGACTTCGTTTTTCAATTTTCTAATAATAAAAATTCTAAAATTTAAATGTCAAACTAAAACTGTTAGGTGTGATCTATATTATTTTTTCTACATGCACACAAAAACTGTTGGTTTTATATGAATCAATGAATAGAAAAATCAACGTTCAAATTTTATCCACATTGGTGTATTTTTGCAAGCTCTTGATACTAATTAAAACAAAATCAAAATATCATTATATTTTACATATGCATAGAGAAAATTATATAGATCATATTTAACAGTTTTATTTTGACATTTAAGTTATTATAGTTCTGAAAATGGAAGTCTAATATAGACATTTGAACCCTCCTCTTTAGAAAATTAACAATTAAAAACAATTTAAGCACACCTATTCCATTGGAGTATGGCTTGAACTGTGTCGCCCTCGGGTTCTCCTTCAGGCCACATTGGTGTGACAATATAAGCAGCGAATCTCTCACCTTTCCTGATCTTACTCGCAATTTTTAAGGCAATCTCAATTGGTACGAGGTTGAGGCACCCGCTGTCCCGGTCCTCCTTCCAAGCAGAACAACTCCCGAGGAAATACTGGTTTTCAATGTAGACGAACCGCCGGGCCCGTCGGATTGCCTCAATGTATGCCGCATGAATGCTCTGATCAATTGTCACGTCCTTCCCACACACAAGCCCCATTTCTGATGCCTGATCCGGGTTTGAAGGGAAATCGACCACTGATGCGTCATCTATTGATCGAAAAACCTACATAGAGAAACACATGTTAATTGAAACATTATTTAACGATTAGTAGTCTTACACTTGTAGAGAGAGAAAGAGAGAGAACCTGCACATTCCACGACTGTTGTGCATCATGCCACTTTGGATTCGGAAACTTCTCAGGTGTAACATCAAACAAGCTATTGTGCAGATCCCGAGGAGCCTGCTTCTTCCAGCGCTGTTCAAAGTTGGTGAGCACGTCCCATGCCGCTTGGCCCTCGAGACGAGAGTGTGCATCGTGCCACGGCTCCCGTGGGCCCCCGTGTTTCAAGTTCGCATGCGAGAAGTTGTTCTGCATGAAATCATGTCGGTACGTTGTGTCCAGATCATGGAAAAAAGTGTGTTTCTCATCATCATACCTATTGGACATGTTACAAAGTTGTCTCAATATATATGTTTGTTTCCAATTGTGCAGAGGAATCCAGACTCAAATTTATTCAATTCACACCTTGCTTTTATCTAAATTTTTTATAAAACTCACCTTCCATCGCATATGTCGATTCCACCGATGAAGCTAACAACATGCCTACCTGCCCCATCAGCCGTAGCAACGTCAAGCGTGACCGCCTTTTGGTGGTGAGTGAACTCTGTGGTGAGCTCCACCTGTTGCACAGCGGTCAGAGACATGTCGGCGTGCCTGGGGCAGAGAAAGCACCTCACCTTACTCCCCTCGAAAAACTTGAAGGTCTCTTCGTCATGTGTATTCATCAGCCCCGCATTCCCAAGGAAGGAAATTGAGGTGAGATCCTGCCACACCATGACCAGCACTCTCACACCTTCCTCAGCCTTCCTTTTCAAGAGTTCTCCGACTGTGACGCCTTCGGCTCCATGAATCATTCGCTCAGGATCACGCACCTGTCAATACCCATAAAAATTTGATGGTGAGATATGATACTCGATGCCCCTTTTTTTATTACAAAAATTATAAAGAAAACACTAATAGGCACCTAAAATACCATTTTAAGTTAGGTGCTGACAATAGACACATTTTTTCACTCATGAGGCATTTCATCGAACAGGTAGTCACCAGTAAACAAACCAGAAATAGGTATCCAACCTGAGCAAAACCGTAAGCATAAAAAAATAGTTTTTTTTTTTTTTTGGGTGATTTACCAAGGTGATCTGCGTGTTGACGGACCACCCGGCAACATAGACAAAATACCGGGCATCGCTGATGGAGGTGTAGAGATCCTCCCATACCCTGGGAGGGACATAGCGGCTGCCATCAGTAAGACGGATGTCAGGATGGAATTGGGAGGAGAGGTGGGAGTTCTGGTAGAGAGTGACATTGCATGAGGTGCGCTGCGGGAAGTAGGAATGGCGGACGCCTTTGAAGTCCGGCAGCTGGATGCCGGCATCCCAGTAGGGATCGGCACGCACGGCAAAGAACCGCAACTGTGCAAGAATGCTTGCCCTGTTGATATGAAATCCGCCATAGCTTAGCTAGTGTGGTAAGTATGCATGCATGTATGTTAAATTGTTGGTTTACATGTTTTTGCACATATACATACAGGGCTCATTGTATAATTTATTTTTATTTGTTTGTTTATACTTTATATTACTTTCCTTCTTAGAAATATTTGTCTTGTCTTGAGTGAGAAAAATAATACGGAGGAGCCGCCTCTGGCACGGAACGACACATGTTTCGGTTACGTGTTGTGACTCGCGTCCATGTCATGATCCGTGACTATCTTTTGAAAATTTGGTAAGGCACGGCATGTAAAAGATTGGTCACAGCACGCACATTGTCACACGAGTCACATATAACTAGAACCGTTAGATTTTGATCAAATGGTGAATCTTGAATAAACTAATCTAAATTATGAAAAAAAAGTTAAACGTAACCAAACGTGACCAATCACGTTTAGACACGGTATGTTTGAGCACAAGGTGACTCACGTAGCGTGATTGCCTCTCGATATTTTGATCATGACACAGCATAACACGTGAAAAATTAACTTGATCATAACACAGCAAGACACGATACGTTTAGGCAAGAGTCACTATTGCCTACCTCAGTTTTTTAAATTTTTTATATATGTCGATTGTAAAATATTTGATAACTATATATACATTCACCATTCAACCTTTCTTACGGTTCAATTCGAACTCATTCATTCGGATCACTCAACTCCTCTATTATATAGTTAAAACAATACGAGCATTATTTTTCAATTTTGGAATTGTTAAAATTACTGAATACATATGTCTGAATGCTAGACAATTTTTTTTTTACACTTTTCAAAAGTAATATTTAAAAAATCGGAATAAACAAAAAAAAAAAAATCAGACCCAAGAAAGCCTGTTTGTGTAATCTCAAAATAAACCATGACTTGTTTCCTGGGTCTGGCCTGTTTCTGAAATTTGCTTATTTTTTATTTGGATTCTATTAAGCCCATGGCCACTTTTGGATTTTGTTAAATTAGAAGGCGTACCCGGCTTGGGCCTAGTTTGGTCTTTGGGTCATAAATCCATGGGTTATCTTCTCTGGTGAGTTGTGTTTTTTCTTCTTTTTATGAAAAAAAAAGAAAGAAAAAAATTGTTGGTACTGGTACAGACAGCAAAAGACAGTATACAATGAACAATCACAAAACATACTTGTGGCCATGCTCACTGTGCAGCTCAAATCTCTCCTTGATGGATTCGCCGGACAAGAGCCGGGCCGTAGCAATGGTGGCACGACCAAGCACCTCGGCACCAACCGGAAGCTGGTTCTTTACTGAGAGCGTGATGTTGGGAGATGAATGTGCCACGTACACCCGAAACGACTCATTCCATACCGGGTTCTGCGGGTGGAACTCTATCTGCCTCGTGTGGGCCACACGGGCCACACCGATATCCAGCGTGGCATATAACTTGCTGTGCGGAAGGTGGTGCAAATGTAGTTTATCTTGTAATTTCTCGACAAGCTGCGCAATTAGAATTCGGGGAATCAGTTTATGACTTTATGGGTGTAGCATGAATCAGACTGTCTCAGAAAATAGTATATATTTGTTATATAATTATTCTAGGGAACTTTATTTTGTTTCAAAGATTGTACATATAAAATTTCCTTATTGGTTATTTAAATTTTTGAAATTGAGAGATACAGCTGTGAAATAAATGGACAAAATGTCACTACATTGCAGAGTTTGATCAATTTAGTTTTGCTTTCTTTCTCTTTCCCCTTATTTACTTCACTTATATTATCATAACGTGGAGACACAGAATCCTTAAGGACGGTGAATAATTAAATGTTAATTAATTAAGGTTGCTTTTATGAAAAAGACAACCAAGTATTAAAATGGGTATAATTCTTTTTCTCAAAAAAAAAAAAATGGGTATAATTCCAGGAAGCTACTGATGGTATTCTCTTCCTAAAGTGTTTCATTTAATTATTTCAACTTATCTTTGAAGACATTCATGCTCACCACCTACTCAACAAAAAATAAAAAAAATATGACCATCCAATTTTTTCCTTAGATTCTCTCCTCTTTGTCTAAACCTCACGCCTCGTTCTTTACAAAACTTTACAAAAATTTACAAAAAAAGAAAGAAAATGAAATGTCTTCAAACATAGAGGGCAAATAATTACTATATAGCCTTATATATCAAAACAAATGCAATGATTTGAAATTTCAAAACAATCAATCTGGTGAGGAAAACTGAAGGAAATTGAACATAGTTACATAGATTTATGAGAAGAAATAAAATATAAAACCTGAAATATATGTCCAGTGAGAGCATGATGTAGATGCCGCGCTTCAAAAACCGTCACCTCTAGTATTCCATGGAGAAAATCTGATTCCTCCATCTCTTTTTCAAAACCTTAGCAGCGTTTGCCAAATGCTTTCTCTCCCTCCCTTCCAAACCATTAGCGTTTGTTAGCTCTCTCTTCCTCTCTATCTTTTTGAAGCTTCAACATTTGCAAGACTTTGAGTGTAATCTAACTAATCTCCCTCTTTCGTTTTTTTTTTTTTTTGTTTTTTTTATATAACGCAAGTGTGGGTCCTGATTCCTTTGACCATAGGGGTGTCATTGGGTACGATACGGGTATGGACGTATGGTGGAAGCATTTTCATACCCATACCTACTAAGAATTTATCTTATTCATACCCTACCCTTACCCATTAAAAATTAACCTTACCCTATCCTACCCATACCCGTAAAAATGATTGGGTAACGAAATAGTAGGGGTGGATAACGAATAATAATAGTAATATAATAATTAATTTTATTATGTTTTACATATAAAACATTAAAACTCATCCTTTCACACATATGCAATTACATTACTAACAAAAAAAAATGTACAATCAATTTCAACTAAATTGTTTTTTTATAAAACAAGAAATTTGAAAACACAAATATCTATTCAGATAAATTCAATTATTTAACTAAAATAACAAACATGCAACTAAAAGTAATATGTTTAACATTTTTCTTATAGCAAAAAACATACACTAAATAACAAATATACATCACTAATTATTGCAAAAATATTATTATATGAAATATTAAAAAATAAATTTTACTATCACTAATTATTGCTCAACTACTATCATATAATATTATTTTATATAATTATCCTATAGGGTGACGGGTACGAAATAACATTTACCCATACCCATACACGTTAAGCTAACAAAAAAAAATCCTTACCCATACCTATACCAATAAGTTAACGGAAAAAAAATTTATCCATACCCGCCTTAACGAATACGGTACGGGTAGGATAAACGGTTAAAAGGGTATCATTGACACCCCTATTTGACCACGTTTTATAATTTTAGTGAAAAGAAATTAGAGAAGAAGGAAATAAAAATTGATTAATTTATAAGCTTGCTTGTTATGGAAGTTAAATTTACATTTTAAAATGGGGGGAATCCTAGATTATGCCTTTCTATCCGATCTAGAACTGAGAATCAAGGGAATATTCATTCATCCCTACTATATTATATTATTATCTTAGAATAAATAAATAAATAAAATCAAACAAAACAAAAAATAAATAAAATAAAAAAGGTAATTCGAGTGTATCCATTATTTATAGGACGTTCAATTAGCTAGATACCGTAGAAGATAATTCAAATTAAAAAATAAAATCTTAATTATGTAAATATGATGTGTACTCAATTTGGTCAATTTGAAATTTGATTGTTTATTTATAATAAAGTCGTTAAAACTCTATTGTAAGATTTAAAAATTATTTAATGATAGACTAAACGACCTCTAAAAGTGGTCCCAATTTAATGCACACACCATATAAGAAATAAAGAAAAATCGTTTATATTCTTAACTTTCTAATTTAAACAATATTTTTTTATGATAAAGATGTACGCAGGGTTGCTTTGCCACATATTTTACATCTGAATACATCAGAAAAACATAAAAGAAGACTGAAGACAAAGCAAGGAAAATAATACTAGAAAAAAAAAAATAAAGACTGAAGACAAAGCAATTTTGACCAGAAGTCAAACAAATCTCCACCCAAATAGAGAACAGTTTCACAAGAAAAATAGTACTAGAAAAGAGAGAATTTTTTTTTTAAATCAGTAGGTAATTACAACAATTAATTACAAGCCTTAAGTGGTAATCAGAGGAGGTAACACCAGAGATGTTTTCCCTTTCACCTTCGCCTTCGTGTCAGGAAAGAATCCATTGTCCGGCAGATCCGATAACTCGCCACTATTGGAGACCTTTATCGGGATAGGAAGCAAATGCCCAGGCAAATCAATGATAGAATCTCCTGTAAACATCTCCCATAGAGTCTCTGCAACTTCTCGCACTGTCCTGACGCACTCCAAGCTCTCCGGTTCAAGAAAAACGTTGTTCGGTTGCTTGCACTGGCTCATGAAATGCTCGTACCACAGTGCCATGCGGTACACGTAAACCTGACCACGGGCGTGGCCGTCTGGCCCATTTAGGTGTGACTGTTGGTATGACCCGTGTGCAATCTCAGTGTCTCGGTTACCAGCAAGTGATCTCTGGTTTAAGTTTGCTGATCCAACTATCACATACTCATCATCAACTGTACATTTGAAATTATTAAGTCACTAGTTAATAGAACAACAGTAACAGTAACAGTAATAATAGTAACATGATAATAATAAGAAGTGAAAAGGTACATAGCAATAAAATACATGATTTATTTAGTAATTTTATTGTTTTGTAAATATACTAACCTATCATGAGCTTGGCATGAACATAAATCATAAACCGCCGGTTAATCTGTGCCCTCGAGTAATCAGTGCCCTCCTCTGGCTTATCCGGAGGCACATAATCCCCATGCGCCAGAGCCTCCCTGTTACCGAGGCAAAAGAAGTTCAAGTAATCGCTCGGGTGTGCCTTCCCTTTCAGGCCGGCCTCCTCTATCGCCTTTGCTACTATTTCATACATCATCTCCATGGTCAACCTATCAAATTAGTTGGTCACATGATTTACTGGCATGATAGAAACTAGCAAATGGAAAGTGACTTCGATAATTTTAGAAAGAGTGAGGCAATGGTACTTTGCAAAGCGCGAATTGGTCCGTACTATATGGATTAATATTTATGTTTTCAAAGTTCAAATGGTCGATTTTCTACTTGTTTTAAAACATAGTAACAAAAATTTTAAAATGTAAAATTTGATCATATTTTCATATGGAGATCATGTTGAACGGTTCGGATCAACTGTTCAGACTTTGAAAACGAAAACATAGATCCATAGTACGGATCGATATTACGCTTTGCAAAGTACAATAGCCGCACTCTTTTAGAAAATTAACAATTAAAAACAGTTAAAATGCACCTAGTCCATCTGAGTATGGCTTGAACTGGGCCGCCCTCAGGTAACCCTTCAGGCCACATTGGTGTGACTATATAAGCAGCGAATCTCTCGCCTTTTTTAATCTTACTCGCAATTTTTAAGGCAATCTCAATCGGTATGAGGTTGAGGCACCCGCTGTCCTGGTCCTCCTTCCAAGCTGCACAACTCCCGAGGAAATACTGGTTTTCGATGTAGATGAACCGCCGGGCTCGTCGGATTGCCTCAATGTATGCCACGTGTATGCTCTGGTCAATCATTACGTCCTTCCCACTCACAAGCCCCATTTCTGATGCCTGTTCCGGGTCCGAGGGGAAATCCACCGATGCGTCATCTATTGATCGAAAGACCTACATATATAACATATTTTAATAGATATGAAACTAACTATAGCAGTAAGAGATCATCAAGAGAGAAGAAGAATTCTTGTTATTGACTATTGTGAGTTTACAGAAAATACAATCGAGTATATAAAGCCAATTACAGAAGCTTATGCTGTAAGCTAATCTCAACTAACTAACTCTTAACCAACTGATGTAACTAACTCATCAAGTCTAACTAACTAACTAACTAAGGTATCTTATCATCCCCCCTCAAGCTGAAGGTCGGGTGGAGAGCATCAGCTTGGACCGAAGAGACAGAATTCGGGGAGAAGGAAGGCCTTTAGTCATGATATCAGCTAGCTGATCCTGTGAGGTGATGAAGCGAATGAGAAGTGTCTTGTTAACCACACGCTCTCGGATAAAATGGAAGTCTATCTCAACATGCTTTGTGCGGGGGTGGAACATCGGGTTAGAGGCAAGGAAAGTAGCGCCGATATTGTCACACCACAAAATTGGAGGAGAAGAAAGGTTGATGTGCAATTCGGCCAAGAGGTATTGAAGCCAAACAAGCTCGGCACTTGCCAAAGCAAGACTTCGATACTCCGATTCGGTGCTTGAGCGAGAGATAGTCGGTTGCTTCTTCGAACTCCAAGAAATCAAATTGGACCCGAGATAAATGCAAAAGCCCGAGGTAGATTTTCGATCATCCGGGCACCCCGCCCAATCCGCGTCACTATAGGCATGTAAGGCAAGCGAAGAGGCCGGTTGGAGAGTAAGGCCAAGGGAAATGGAACCGGCAAGGTATCGCAAGATTCGCTTGACCGCTGTCCAATGAGAAGATGTAGGCTTGTGCATGAATTGAGAGACCTTATTGACCGCAAAGGCAATATCGGGTCGAGTAATGGTTGCATATTGTAATGCACCTACAATGGTTCGATAAAGGCGAGGGTCTTCAAGAGGATCTCCATCAAATTGAGAAAGAGGAGGTTTGGGAACCATTGGAGAGTCACATGGATTGGTAGAGAGCATATTCGCACGAGAAAGAACATCACGAATATATTGTGCTTGAGAAAGATGTAGGCCACATGAAGTTGTTGTAACTTCAATGCCAAGAAAGAAGCTTAAGGGACCCAAATCTTTGATTGCAAACTTGGATTGAAGAGTGGTGATGAGAGAGGTTATAGAATCCGAATAAGACCCGGTAACTATAATGTCGTCCACATAGACTAAGACCACCAAGGTTCAGCCATGTGAGTAAAGAACGAACAAGGAGGGATCATAATGAGAAGCATGAAAACCGAGTGTAAGTAAGGCTTTGCTAAGTGTGTGAAACCAAGCGCGCGGAGATTGTTTCAACCCATAGAGTTCCTTGGATAAGAGGCACACATGAGAAGGGCGAGAAGAGTCGACAAACCCGGGAGGTTGTTGCATATAGACCGTCTCATGAAGGTCCCCATGAAGGAAGGCATTGTGAACGTCTAATTGTCGAATCGACCACCCAAGAGTAATGGCAAGCGATAGGACAAGGCGAATGGTAGTTGGGCGAACAACCGAGCTAAACGTCTCGAAATAATCAATCCCTTCTTCTTGATGAAAGCCTTTAGCAACTAAACGGGCCTTGTATCGTTCGATTGAGCCATCCGGCTTGCGCTTGATTTTAAACACCCATTTACACCCGACTACATTAAGGTTTGGAGAAGAAGGAACAAGTGTCCATGTCTTGTTGTGTTGTAGAGCATCAAATTCTTTCGTCATAGCATCAATCCAATGCTTATGTTTTTGAGCTTGAAGAAAGGTTTTAGGTTCGGATTCAATAGAATTGGTGGAGAGAAAAGCTACATGATCCGGGAATTTTCGAAGCCGTCGAGTGTTGTCTCGAGTCCGAGTAACCATAGAATGAGAGGGCACAGAGATAGGGTCGGATAGCACAGGACTAAGCTGCTGTGAAGCTACAGGGACTGAAGGTGAGTGAAAAGTAGTAGGCTCGGTCTGAGAATTATGTCCATCAGGTGTAAAACTGGGCTGAGCTGAAGAGAAAAGTTCGGATATGGGCTGTGCAGAGGAAGGCTGATCGGGAGAAAAAGAATTCAGGGGAACGGGTTGAGGAGCAGGGGCCTGCTCGGTGACGGGCTGAGAGGCAGGGGCCTACTTGGTTACGGGTTTAGAGACAGGGGCCTGCTCGGTGACGGGCTGAGCAGTAAAGGCCTGCTCGGTAGAGGGTATGGCAGTAGCGGCCTGGTTGGGAATAGACAGAGAGGGGCCTGCTCGGGAAATGGGCTGAATACAAGTAGGGTGCACCATAGCAGCGGGCTGAGTAGAAATAGGAGAAGGCCTGGCAGTAGGCGCCAAAGGCTGAGAGAGGGGTAGCCAAGCATCTGAAGCCGTGCACACCTGAGAATCAGCTGAAGAAGAGCTAAACTTGAAAGGAAATTTAGTTTCATCAAAAATGACATGCCTAGAGATGAAAACCCGATTAGTCGGTAAATAGAGACATTTGTAACCTTTTTGTGTGAGGGCATACCCAAGGAACACACAAGGAAGAGCTCGAGGTTGAAGCTTGTGGTTATTATAAGGCCGAGTAAGCGGGAAACATAAGCATCCAATAACCCGCAAAAATGTGTAATCGGGATCTCTTTTAAAAAGAGCATTGTAAGGAGATGGCTCAAGAGAAGATGAGGGCAATCTATTAATTAAATAGACTATGCTAGCAAAGATATCATCCCAATAAGAGGTCGGGATTGAGGCATGTGTCAAAGTTGCAAGTGAAAGTTCAATGATGTGCCTATGTTTTCTTTCGGAAAGACCGTTTTGTTGGGGAGTGTAAGGGCAAGAGATTTGGTGAACAAGAGAAGGGAAAAGGCGAGACAAGGGTTTGTATTTGGTACCTCTGTCGGTTCGAATTGTTTTGATGGAAGTGCTAAGCAAGTTCTCAACTTGAGACTTAAAAAGAGAGAAGATCTTAATAAGCTCATTTTTGGAATGTAGAAAATAAATCCAAGTGAAGCGTGTGAAATCATCAACAAATACAACATAGTAACGGAATCCATTATTTGACAAAATAGGGGAAGGACCCCATACATCGGAATGTACAAGTTCCAAGGGAGAAGAAGAAGAAGAAAGACTAGAAGAAAAAGGCAATCTATGAGCCTTTGCCATACAACAATCATGGCACAAAGAAATTTTATTAGAATCACAAGGTAAGCTAAATGATTTCAACACATAAGAAGTGGTAGAAGAAGATGGATGACCAAATCGAGCATGCCAACAATCGCCGATGCACGAACTCCAAGAAAAGCTTGAGGTGAAGAGGAAAGAGTGATGGTGTAGAGCCCATGAACAAGCTTAGCACGAAGAAGAAGGGTCGAGGTGAGGCGGTCCTTCATTAAGCAAGAAGAAGAAGAAAACTCAATCATAAGTGAGTTATCAAGTAATAGTTTGGAGAGGCTTAATAAATTTTTGGTAAAAGAAGGAACATGAAGCACATCACATAACAATAATTTGCAATTTGACAATGTAAAAGAAGAGGAACCGATATGTTTAATCGGCATACCCGTACCATCACCAATGTGAAGCAAGTCAACTCCTTCGTAAGGCAAGAAGCTAGAGAGATTATTCAAATCGTTAGTGACATGGTGGGTTGTACCGGAGTCAAGGCACCACTCGGTTTGAGAAGAAGAGGAGGAAGGTGGTTGAGGCAATGCTGTATAGGCTTGAAAAGAGGAGGAAGGTGGCGGTTCAGCAGGAATCGGATCACATTGGTACCAGTAAGCTCGGGCAGAATGTCCCTTTTTGAAACAGATTTGACAAATTGTCTCTCTGTCTGGATTTGGAGGCCTAGAGTGTGGAGGAGCCTGAGCCCGAACCCCTGGTGGATTAGGGAGAAGTGGCGGATTAGAAGGCCGAGGCCCATAAGTAGTGTTGGGCTGAGAATATCCACCTTTGGGTTTCTGCGAGAAATTTCCTCTATTACTGTGCTGCGAAAAGCCATTTTGAGTTTTGGAGGTGGATCGGGTAAAAAAGGCAGTGGGATCCGATAAAGAGGGAAGAGATGAGGCGGTGCCGACTTGAGAGTTCATGAGCGATTCTTGACTCAGGAGAATCGCCTGAAGGTCGGTGATAGAGAACGGCTCTTGGCGAGTGGTAGCAGCCATGACGAAGGGGTTATACTCCGGACCGAGGCCATGGAGAATGTGCATCGTCAGATCCTCTTCGGAGACCGGGGAGCCAATGAAGGCCAGCTTGTCGGCAATTGTTCGAATCCGATTGAGATAGTCAGAGCAATTCAATCCTCCTTTGGTTGTTGTTTGGAGCCGACGGCGAAGTTCAGACCGGCGAGCTCGAGAGGTGGTAGAGAATGATCCTTGCAGCATTTGCCATAACTCTCTTGAGTTCTTGGAAGAGACAACCTCAGCGAGCATTTGCTCAGATAATGAAGACCGAAGCCATCCTAGCAGCAGTTGGTCCTGCTTGTGCCATGAGAGGTAGGCGCCATTGAGGACTGAGGTTGAATGATCTCCTGTGGTGGTGGTAATGGTGGGAGATGGAGGCAAGGAATCAAGAAATCGATAAAGGCCGTAGCCATGAAGAATTGGGACAATCTGTGATTGCCATGCTAGATAGTTATTCTTCGTCAATTTTGTTGCAATTGGGAGATTTAGAAGAACAATTGCATCGTTAGAAGAAGGGGTAGAGATAGTAGAAGAAGAATTGGAATTGGGATCACTCTCCTCCATTGGAGAGGCTCTGATACCATGAAACTAACTATAGCAGTAAGAGATCATTAAGAGAGAAGAAGAATTCTTGTTATTGACTATTGTGAGTTTACAGAAAATACAATCGAGTATATAAAGCCAATTACAGAAGCTTATGCTGTAAGCTAATCTCAACTAACTAACTCTTAACCAACTGATGTAACTAACTCATCAAGTCTAACTAACTAACTAACTAACTAAGGTATCTTATCAAGATACCTTATCCAAGAGTTGAATTAGGGTGTTCATAAGCTCACAAAGTCTCTTGGTTAGCTGAATTCCAAAACTTATCGGATTGACTTGAAACGACGAATCTAAACGGTTGAAACTGATCTACTTTACATTTAGATGCAAAATTTATAAATTTTCGAATTAATTTAATATATACAAATTCAAGTGGTATAAAAATTGATGGAAAATTAACACATTAAAATTAATTTAGAAACATTTGTTTTTTATTCGACCACTTGACTTTATACCAAACTAATTCGAAAATCTATAAATTTGACATGATAGATTTTGAAGTTAAGCTCACAGAGAGTAGAGTCTTAAACCTGTAGAGAGAGAGAGAGAGAGAGAGATAACCTGCACATTCCACGACTGTTGTTCATCATGCCACGTCGGATCGGGAAACTTATCGGGCGTAACATCAAACAAGCTATTGTGCAGATCCAGAGGAGCTTGCTTCTTCCAGCGCTGTTCAAAGTTGGTGAGCACGTCCCATGCCGCTTGGCCCTCGAGACGAGAGTGCGCATCATGCCACGGCTCTCGTGGGCCTCCTTGTTCCAGGCTCGCATGAAATAAGAGATGCGAGTAGTTGTTCTGCATGAAATCGTTCCGGTACGTTGTGTCCAGATCATGGAACAAAGTGTGCTTCTCATCATCATACCTGTTGCATATGTTACAAAATTGTGTCATGCTATGTTTGTTTAACTGTAAATTTCTAATTGTGCAGAGGAATCCAGACTCAACTTTATTCAGTTTACCTTGCTTAACCCTGAATTGGATCAGTACAAATTAATTCAAAATGACTTAATTTAACCTTAATTTTCGATAAAACTCACCTTCCATCGCATATTTCGATTCCACCGATGAAACTAACAACATGCCTACCTGACCCATCAGCTGTAGCAACGTCAAGTGTAACCGACTTTTGGTGGTGAGTGAACTCTGTCATGAGCTCTGCCTGTTCAACAGCGGTCAGAGACATGTTGGCGTCCGTGGAGCACAGAAAGCACCTCACCTTACTCCCCTCGAAAAAATTGAAGGTCTCTTCGTCGTGCGTCCCCATCAGCCCCGCATTTCCAAGGAAGGAAATTGAGGTGTGATCCTGCCACACCATGACCAGCACTGTCACCCCTTCCTCGGCCTTTCGTTTCAAGAGTTCTCCTACAGTGACGCCTTCGGCTCCAGGAATCATTCGCTCGGGATCACGCACCTGTCAATACACATAAAATTTGATGGTGAGATCTGATACTGGATGCCCTCTTGTATAAAAATTATAAAGAAAACATTAAGAGACACCTAGAATACCATTTTTAAGTTAGATACTGACAAATGACTCATTTGTCAGTAAGGCATTAATCGAACAGGTAGTCAGCAGTAAACAGACCAAAACCATAAGCACTAAAAATAAATACTTTATTTCTTGTAATTACCAAGGTGATATGAGTATTGACGGACCACCCGGCGACATAGACAAAATGCCGGGCATCATTGATGGAGGTGTAGAGATCCTCCCATGCCCTGGGTGGGACATAGCGGCTGCCGTCGGTAAGACGGATGTCGGGCTGAAATTCGTTCGACAGGTGAGAGTTCTGGTAAAGAGTGACATTACACGAGGTGCGCTGCGGGAAGTAGCAAAGGCGAACTCCTGTGAATTGTGGCAGCCGGATGCCGGCATCCCAGCAGGGATCAGCATGCACAGGGAAGTACTGCAGCTGTGCCTGAATGCTTGCCCTGTTGATATGAAATCAGCAATAGCTTAGGTAGTGTGGTAAGTATGCATGCATGTATGTTAAATTGTTGGTTTACATGTTTTTGCACATATACATGAGCAGAATTAGGGTGCTCTAATTAGTTCACCAAGTTCATTGGTGAGCTTAAATTTAAAATTTATGAGAATAATTTCAAATTAACAACAAATTGAAACTGTTAAAATCGGTCTATTTACGAGTGATGCATTTACATATTCAATTTATAAATTTTTGACTTAAGTATAAATTAAGCGGTAAAAAAAGAAGGTTTATAAGTTAATTTTAATGCGTTCATTTTTCATTATATTTTGATCGCCTGACTTTATACTAAATTAAACTGAAAATTATAAATTTGGCGTATAAACGCATCACCCGTGGAGTAGATCAGTTTCAATAATTTGAATTTGTCATTTGAAATTATTCTAATAGATTTTGTAGTTGAGCTCACGAAAAACTTGGTAACTTTCTTTTATTTGTTTGTTTATATTATTTTCCTTCCTAGGAATATTTTGTTTTGCCTATCTCAGTGTTTTAAAAATTTTAACATGACTATCTCGATTTTAAAATATATGAGAGCTATATATACATTCACCATTCAATCTAAACAAATTATATGTGAGCATTTTTTTTTCATTTTTTTTCATTTTTTTATTCAAATAAAATGAATGAATACATACATACATTTGAAAACTAGACATCATTTTCATAAACTTTGAAAAAACCCAAATAGTTCTCTTTAAAAAATCGGAATAAGCAAAAAAAAAAAAAAAATTCGGACTCAACAAGACCTGTTTTTGTAATCTCAAAATAAACCATGATTTTTGTTATGGGTCTGGCCTTTTTCAGAAATTTACTTTTATATGTTTCATTCTCTTAATCCCGTATATACTTTTGGATTTTGTTAAATTATAAGGCCTACCCTTCTTGGGCCTAGTTTGGTCTTTGGGATGTTTTTTCTTCTTCTTTCAGAAAATAGAAAAGAAAAAAGTTGTTGGTACTTGGTACTGGTACTGGTACAAACAACACAAGACAGTATACAGTCACAGAACATACTTAGGCAACTTGTTGCCAAGCTCACTGTGCAGCTCGAATCGCTCCTTGATAGATTCACCAGACAAGAGCCGGGCCGTAGCAATGGTGGCACGGCCAAGCTCGTCGGCACCAACCGGAAGCTGATTCTTTACTGAGATGGTGAGATCAGGAGATGCATGTGCCACGTACAACCGAAACGATTCATTCCATACCGGGTTCTGCGGGTGGAACTCTACCAGCCTTGTGCGGGCCACAGGAGCGGCACCGATATCCACAGTGGCATATACCTTGCTGTGCGACAGGGGCAAATGTAGTGCTTCCTCTAATTTCTCGAAAATCTGCGCAATTTAAATTCAGAGAATCAGTATGACTTTATGACTGTAGCATTTGTAATTAGATTTACATAACAGAAACCATTGTTCTGTTACAATTCAGTTAGTCTATTATTCATTGATTGCTTATGAGATAGCGTGTATTACACTGGTCTATATAAACCAGGTCATTGTATCAATTGAAGGTTAATGAAATACAAATGATTTAGACTCAATCTCTATCTCTTCTCTCTACCCTATCTCTAATCTCATTTCCTATTAAGCATGAATCATTCTGTCTCAAAAAATAGTATATGTTTTTACGTAATTGGTTTTTTTTACTTTTAATTAAAGGTCCCTATACACCTTAAGTATTTTTTAATGCTAATATTAAAAATTGAACTTGTATATCTCTATAGAGAGACAGAACTCGTAATGTTGTGATCAGTGTTGTAAATGGAGATTATTCCTTATTAGTTATTGGCGGTGATCAAATTGTCACGGATTTTCTCAACTAATTGGCCGATTATTCTCTATTATGACCAATTATTCCTGATTAATCACTTAGAGGTACCTTATTTGTCCGACGAGCGCATACCGTTATTTACAACACTAGATAAACCCGCAGGTCTTAGCTAGATAATTTTCCTATGGAACTTCATTTTGTTTCAAGGACTTTACATATAAAATTTCTTTATTGGTATTGAAATTTGAAATTGAGCGATACACTTGGGAAAAAATGGACAAAATGTACCAATACATTGTATAGTTTGAAGAAAAAACAATTGTTTATTTATTATGAATGTTATTATTTTTTAAATTAAAGAACAATTTAGGAGAATGCAAGTTGCATATATATTATACGAGGAGGGTTCCACTGCACCATTATTTGGTGCACCTAACGTGCACTCAAAACTCATATGGTGCATTTTCAAAGTTCAAATAGTTGATTCGAACCTTCCAACGTGTTCTTCATATTAAAATGTGCTTGGAGACCAAATTTTACATTTTTTGGAAATTTTTTACTATTTTTTCAGAATTTTTTAAAATCATCACTTTGCTGAATTTTTTACTATTCATCAAATTATTGTTTAGTTTAATAAAAAATTCTGAAAAAATAGTAAAAAATTTCCAAAAAATGTAAAATTTGGTCTCCAAGCACATTTTAATATGAAGAACACGTTGGAAGGTTCGAATCGACTATTTAAACTTTGAAAATGCACCATATGAGTTTTGGGTGCACGTTAGGTGCACCAAATAATGGTGCAGTGGAACCCTCCTCATATTATACCCACTTGATCCATTTACTTCTGTTTTTTTTTTGGCCTCTTTTTCCTTCTTTAATTCACTTTTCATTTTTTTTAATCATTACGTGGAGACAGAATACTTATTAAATTTTAATTCGTTTTATGGTAAAATAAAAATATACAAAACAAATGATATTTCTTCAAACACAAAACATGTGCAAAATAATTGCTCTATATATATAGCCTTATTAAATCTCAAATGCAAGATTATAAATTTCAAACAATCAAGCTGTGAGCAAAACTGAAGGGAATTGAACATCATTACATAGATTTATGAGAAGATATTATAAATAAAACCTGAAATATTGGTCCAACGAGAGCATTATGTAGGTGGTGCGCTTCAAAAACGTCGCCTGTAACATTCCATGGAGAAAATCTGATGCCTCCATCTCTCTCTCTCTATTACAAAATTACCTAGCAGCGTTTGGTAAGTGCTCTCTCTCTTCTATTTGTTTTGGTTTTTTTAATGTAACGCTAGTTGCGTATTTATACCTTGACCAAGCTGTCAAACCCACGCCCCACTACCCAGTGTGGGTCCGGAACCAATTGGACAAGTATCCTCCCACGTACCTGACTCAAGCAAATTACAGCTGGCCGGCCCAGATTAATTCTATCTGGGCCAAACTCAATCCGGTGCCTATTGTGACTGTAGGGGGTCTGTTTTGAGATTCGTGTCATATTATCTGGGCCGGCCAGCTGTAATTTGCTTGAGTCAGGTACCTGGGAGGATGTGAATTCGAACCAATTTGGGTCCGATGTCTATCGGACTCAAAGTGAGTTCGATGGATTCAATGACCGTCCGATCTGCTTTAAGATTCGCACCCGCAACTTTCGCGTCTGTTTTAATTCGTGCGCATGAATCTTAAAGTGGATCGGACGGTCTCTAAACCCATCGGACCCAAGCTGTTCTCGTGTGGGTCCTGATGCCTTTGACCACGTTTTATTTTAGGGAGAAAAGAAATGGGGAGGGAAGGAATTAAAAATTGGTTAATTTATTATGGAAGTCAAAATTTACATTTAAAATTGGGCATATCTTAGATAAATGCATCTCTATCCAATCTAGAACTGATAATCAAAGGGAATTCATTCATCCGTACTATATTATAATTGTCAAAATTATCGACTCAGTAAATTAATATTTATATGAGAGTGGCTAATATCAAAACGTTTGTTCCTAGCCCCCGGTGCAATCAAGTTGTTTTCGGGTTTTCAAAGTTCAAACGGTCAATGTGAACCGTTAGATATTTAATCTATATTAAAATATGCTTGGAGACCAAATTTTACATTTTTTGGAATTTTTTTGCTATTTATTAAGCCACTTTGAAAATTTCTGATCACATGGTCCAGAATTTAGTTGCACTGTTTTTACTGTTCACCCGGATCAGCAAATTTCAAAGTGGCTTAATAAATAGCAAAAAAATTCCAAAAAATGTAAAATTTGGTCTCCAAGCATATTTTAATATAGATTAAACATCTAACGGTTCACATTGACCGTTTGAACTTTGAAAACCCGAAAACAACTTGATTGCACCGGGGGCTAGGAACAAACGTTTTGATATTAGCCACTCTCTATTTATATAATCAATACAAATTATAGCAAAAAAATATATATATTGTTTTAAACAAATCATATACATTGTTGAAAATAAATCTGCTGCGATTCCGAGGTAGATCGCAGGACCCTGCGATCCCATCTCAACTGTTGGTCTTTATCGAGATGCGTGCGTGAAAATTTACTTTTTAAGAACGTTTCCGAGATCCGCGCTCGAGAAAATTTGAACCGTTGATCTCGGGATCGCAGGGTCCTGCGATCCGCCTCGGAATCGCAGCAGATTCGGACTCATACATTGTTTGATTAAAAATATGTGAAAATGATTTTTTTTTCAGTAATGGCATGATCTTCTTCATCGAGAATGGATCAATACGTACAATCTGAAAACAGATCAAACCGGATCCAAAGTAGAAAAAAAATAACTCTAAAACTATGTTACCGTGATACTCCACTTAGAGTTCCGTACCCGTATTGAGTGCGTATCGGCTTTCGTAGCGTATCCTTAATCCCTTGATATGGTTTCTGATACGGATTGACTCGTCTGAATACGTCTGGGATACGTCTGGACCACCGTGCACCGCGCCAAAACCAAATTTTTTAACTGCTGCCGAGAATCGAAATGGGAATATGAGGCATAACATCCATAGCCTTCTACCACTATACAACTTTAAAATTGTTGTTATAACATAGTACTTATTATATTTAATGTATATTTCGCTATAGTATTGTATTGTGATATTTAATTTATATAATACATGTGTTTAATTAATAATATAATTAAAATAATAAAAAATATTATATATAACAGGCGTATTGTATTCTTGATTTTTGAAAATTTACGTATTGCAGTATCCGTATCGTATCCGATACGATACCCGTACTCGTATCCGTACAACATAGCTCTAAAACAAATTGGAGAAGCAGAACAAGGGAGGACGTGGGAGTGTCCTTCCAAGTTGTACGGGACCTGCACGCACACCACATTTTGTGCTGCGTTGGAGGACGTTGGCGGAGTACTGGTTAGGGCTGGGCAAAATTGCTCGAACTCGCAACTCGCTCATAACTCGCTCATTTACAGCTCGTTTTAACTCGCTCATTTACAACTCGAGTTAGTTCCAACTCGAGTTGGCTGACTCGTTTAATAAATGAGCTGAGTTTGAGCTGACCCCAACTCGCTCATTTATAACTCGAGTTACATAAAGTTACACAGTTTGGACACAAAAAATTCCGAATAACCAAAACCAAACCCAAACTCGGCTCAAACTCAGCTCAAACTCGTTTATAACTTGTGTTGTATTGATTTAACTGGTTAAACGAGTTGTGAGCCAACTCGAGTTGATAACGAGCTGAGTTCGAGTTGGCTCTACAGCTCGTTATTACCATCCCAACTCGAGTTGACTCGCTCATTTATTTAATGAGCTGAGTTCGAGTTGGGGGTAACTCGCTCAAACTCGGCTCATTTACAGCCCTAGTACTGGTTCATGTTTCAGATCCCGCGCGAACATGTGGGTGCATATGGATATTGTCCTTACTGCTTTCTGTGCAGTTTTATGCTAGATTGTCCATTTGCATATAAATTGAACCGTTATAATCCTGAAAATATGTAAAATTTAGATTATATGTTATTAAAAAGATTCTTGTCGGTTAGAATTTTATTATAGTATTTTATACATAATAAATCTTAATTTTTTCACTATGAGAATTAAGTTTCCATAATTGAGAAACTTAAAGTATTTGACACTTAGATTGTGCAATAAAGGAATAGGTTCAACAAACTGTAGTCTTTTTCTAGACGATGATTCAAGAGAGGCGCTTCGAATTTGTAGGCATGTAAATTCAACAAACGTAAAAGAACATTGTGTAAATTAATTATTATTTGTAAAAATGTGAATATAGTGATTAAATATATATAAAATATTGTGTAAATTAATTTGATCTTAAATTACTAATTAAATAAAATTATACGAAATATTCATATAAATCAATCACATAATAGCAATAATATTAATAAGAGTAAAGCTAGTGTGTAACTTCGAGTTAAGATCTAGTAAGAAGGGGGAATTTCAACCATCCGATTTAACCTGATCCAGTACCGTCCGATGTTTATAATATTCGTGTCGTCGGCCCCTCGTCGGAGTTTCTCCTACAAATTCAAAATCCTAGGTTGGAGAGGTGAGCCCTACATTCTTCTCACGATTTTGCTCCTCTGAATCTCCTAGTTGGACAAAATTTAATTCAAAGTCAGGTTCAAATCGTCTGATTTGCGTTGAAATTCGTGTAAACAATTAACAACTTAATAAACTTAAAATGATTCCGTAAATGTAAACAGTCCGTACGAATTTTGACACTTATCAAACAATTTAGATCCAGTTTTGAATAAGATATTGTCCAAAGTCCTTAATTTGGACATAAAACCCACCCAAAAATAATAATAAATCCAACAGGATAGATTTTTAGAATATTTTTTTTCATATGAATTTAGTTATTGATGTTAGATCTGTAATTAAGAAAAATCTAAAATTCGGTCCTTAATTTCATATATTATTCAAAAAAAATTATTTCTTGAGAAAGACAATTAGGTCCTTAATTTCATATTGATATTGACACAAGGCGGTCCCGATACTCTCTTGCCCGTTAAGCTCAAGTACTCAGTTTTATGATAAGAGACAGAGTATTGCTCACAAATAACTCAAACAAACAAACACACAATTTTCTATTCAAATAATCTGCCTCCTACATGAGTATTGCTTCATATTTAAAGGAAAACAAAATTAAAAACTAACTTAGGAATTGTAAAATAATAAATACTAATTTTAGTAACCCAAGGAAAGTTTGACTGATATTTTAATTTCTTAATAAAGCCCACGTAGTCTTCTATGTAGTCTAGTCAAAATTGCTTAATGGTTCAAAGTTCTCCTTGGAAGTTCGGCCAATGTAATCAAAATTATTAAATTGTTCAATTGTTTCAAGAAACCTAGAAGACCGCCCATGCATGCATCCAATTACTAATTTCAAGTTTCTTTGAAGACCGGCCATACAAATATCCATGCAGTCAAAGGGTTGGTTCAAATTTCAAGTTGCACATATAAATTCTTGATCGGCTTGGATTTGGTGTGACCGTCATCCGTATCCGAGTTTGAATCGGACACTACCTCGGGACGCACTGCGTCAGATATACACAAGAGATCGCTTACCGGAATTTCGACTATATAAACTCCACACAAAACAAAAAGTTAAAAATCTTGTTACTGCCTACCATTAAATTATTTTTTAATTCATTGCAAGCCATGCAAACCTTCAAAAGTCCTTCAAAAGTAGGATTGTTTTATTTATTGCAAGCCGTACAAACTATTAAAAGTTGTTCAAATGTAGGACTATGTATTGAAAATTACTTGCTCATATAATTAGTTAGAGGAGGGTTCCAATGCCTCTATTTTTCATGCCTCCATCATGTCTCCATTTTTAAAACTTTAATAACTCAAAATTTAAAACTTAAAAGTCAAAATAAAACCGTTGGATATGATCTACATCATTTTATCTATGTGCTCATAAAAAATTATCACATTTTGATTTTGTTTTTCTGTGAATCAATAAGTTGAAAAATCAACGTCTAGAAATTATCCACATTAGTACGTTTTTTACAAGCTCTTGATGACAACCAAAACAAAATTGAAATGTCATAATTTTTTACACGTGCATAGATAAAATGATATAGATCATATCCAACGGTTTTATTTTGACTTTTAAGTTTTAAATTTTGAGTTATTAAAGTTTTAAAAAATGTAGGCATGGTGGAGGCATGAAAAATTGAGGCATTTGAACCGTCCTCAATCACTTTAGTCCGGAGTCTAAAAAGGTTCTTTCTTACAGTTACATTTCATCATTCTATATATCGTCATGAGTGTCTAAGAAAACTTGCAATTGAATATGCTTTTG
Organism: Carex littledalei; assembly: GCA_011114355.1. Classification (NCBI taxonomy): domain Eukaryota; kingdom Viridiplantae; phylum Streptophyta; class Magnoliopsida; order Poales; family Cyperaceae; genus Carex; species Carex littledalei. The sequence goes on along the minus strand of SWLB01000034.1, from coordinate 27,892 downwards.
GGGTTGATTGCTGGACAAATTTGGACAAATTTGGAATTGTGGTACATGAAATGATGACCTGATCAACCAACAAAGATAAAAATTTGCTGGCCACCTTTGTTATATTTTTTTTGTTGGGAATCAAACTTCCTTTAATTTTGATATATATGTTTTTAAGATATATTTATAAGAATTTAATATATGACGATCTAGTGAGACTATGGTATTATACATAACGCATATTGGTTTGTACTATAAATGAATTGATATTTTCATTTTTAAAATTCAAACAATCTATTTGAATCTTTCAACATAATCTTATAATAAAAATATATTTGTACATGAAACTTTATATTTCTTACAATTTTTTTTAAAAAGTAGAAAATCACTTGATCTAAAAATTCTAAACTACTCAAAAATAGTGATTTTTTACCGATCTAAAAGAATAATATAGAAATTCAAACAATAGTAAAATTTAGTCTGCAAGTAAATATTTTTATGGAAATCATATTAAACGGTTTAGATCGACTGTTTAAACTTTAGAAACAATAATTTTGATGTATAGTACGAACCACTAAGGACCTGTTTGGTAGCCATGCTACCCATGAGAATTTTTGAGTAAAAAGACTTTATAGGTATTTGTACTCATGAACTGTTCGGATCTTAGTTTTTATTTCCATTTTCATCATCCAACTAGGTTATATTCTCATTTTCTTACATATAATTTGTAGGGAAAAATACTTCTTGGACCTCCGTTTTTTTTCCCAAACATTGAGCTTGCTCAACTTCTTCTTTTTTTTAATTTTTTTTCGAACAACTTACAAACATAAACCGGCTACTATGAATATTTGACATCTAATAAGCTTGCTATTTTCTAATAATGTCAGAAAAAAGAAATTAATTAAACAGAAAAATCAAATTAATTAAAAACATTTAATAAATAAAAGAAATTAATTAAATGGAAAATAAAATAGGAAATTATTAATTAACCAAATACATCTAATAATACAAGAAATTAATTATACAAGCATAATTAAATTAACAACACTTAATTCTAATTTATTAAGCTAGTTTTAATCTGATATGTACAACAAATATAATTTAAATCAGTCCTTAGTATCAATACACTTCATATAGTTTGAATTTAGCATTATATATTCTACAAAAAAATTAATTGTAAAAAGAAAATGACCAATTTCCTAACAAATTTTCTATGTATTTTCCGAACACCTATATTCTAAATTTCTTTCCATAATTTAAAAGACCTTGAAAACTCACAAATTAATATTCTCATTCTCATATTCAAAAATTTCTATTCCCGCAAAAATCCCTGTTACTGAACGTGCCCTAATTAGTGCTATGTGCTATGTGTAGTGCCATAGCCTCACTAATGATGATCTAGTTGACTTTAATATAAAGTTCTTCTTCTCATGCTCCAAAATGCAAAAGATTTGACTGCTTGAGAGAGATAGACAATATAAAAGTCGCTTTTATTGCCGGTCCAACCAGAGCACTTGCATTGTTCCTAAATAAAAGAGAATAAATTAGGTATTGTTGTAAATCAAATTTAATATGATTTATGTGGATGTTCAATTCATTGCCCCACTTCTCCACTACTCCACTACTATGGATATTTATTTTCTTCTTTATTATTGTAACATCTCTTTCTAGCCTATAAATAGAGGCTTTGTAAAAACAAAAATGTACATACAATTAGAAGAGAATAAAATTCTGCTATTGCTCTCTATTTTTCTTGTCATTTACTTTACTTTTGTTGCAACTTCATTTTAATTTTACAACACGTTATCAGCACGAATTGCTCGGAAGAAGTTGCAAAGTTATTCTGTAAGTAATTTATATGATTGATTATTATATCTTTCATTAATTTAAATTTCATTTGAATTTTTTTTTATTATGTTTGTTTTAGTTTATAAGAATCATTCCTTGAAGTGAATGATGGAATAATAACCTGAAGTTATTATCAAAACTAATTGTTTATCAAGAACCTGAAGTTCGTATTACTCGAATATAATAATAAGAATAATAACATGAAATTATTATTATAATTGTTTAGAACCTGAAGTTCTATTTGAAATTTTAATATAAAATTAATATAATAACCAGCAGTTATTATAGGCCACTGGATGAATAATAACCTGAAGTTATTCCCAATTAAAACCTGAAGTTTTATTAGAAATTTTCATATAAAATCAATATAATAACTAGAAGTTATTATAGGTCATTGGATGAAAATATAACCCGAAGTTATTTCAAATTAAATTTTACATAGCACAGTCAAGCAATTTAATAACCAGAAGTTATTAAATAAGTATTTTATTATAACCTGAAGTTATATAATATTAACCTGAAGTTATTAATACATTTAAATTTATTTATTTATGCAATTTACATATTCTTTTATTTATATTTATTCATCTCCCTTTTCACAACCTTAAGTTATGATATTAATAACCTGAAGTTATGGCATTAATAACCTGAAGTTATGGCATTAATAACCTGAAGTTATGATATTAATAATCTGAAATTATTAATACGTATCTATTTTGTAGTATATATGACAAATCTCACAAAGTTTGAATTTATCTCATTTTTCATTTATCATAACTCGAAGTTATGGTATTAGTAACCTGAAGTTGTATTTTGTTATAAATACGTATTAATGAAAAATGAGAAAGAAAAACATCCTGAAGATGTTTGTTACAGATGTGGGATGACAAATCATTGATTGCGTACCTGTCGTACGCCCAAGCATTTTGTAGGGCTTTATGAAGCTTCAATTAAGAAAAAAAAAAAGAAAATGTGGAAACTAAAATGACCCCGAATATGAATGCCATATAGATACACATTTTGATGTATCATATTTCTTCCATAATGTGGATAAAGAAATAGACACTTTACTAAGGGAGAAAATATAATGTAGAAGTTTATGTTTATAAAAGTTTAGTTTACATTTTAATTTTTATATTGTATGCAAATAAAATTAATGAATAAAGGTAATTTATTTTAATTTATTCTTGCATTCTTTTATTTTAAAGGAAAATGACTGACGCAATGGTAAGTAAAGAAGATCAATGTTTAGTAGACAGCGGAACAACAAATACCATATTGAAAAGTAAGAAATATTTTTCACAATTGCATCTTGGTGAGACTAATATCCACACTATATCTGGCACAACTAATTTAATTGAAGGCTCCAGAAGAGCTTGTATTTTGTTACCTGAAGGAACAAAATTAATAATAGATGATGCATTATATTCAAGTAGATCCAGAAGAAATCTACTAAGTTTTAAAGATATTCGAAAGAATGATTATCATATTGAAACTATGAATGAGAGAAATTGTGAATATCTTCATATCACATCTATTAAAAATGGCCAGAAAATTATAATGGAAAAGATGCAAGCATTGTCTTCTGGACTATATGGTACTTATATAAGTACAATAGAATCAATATGGTTACTAACCAGAAGTTAGTTGATCCAAAGTTATTTACTTTGTGGCATGACAGATTGGGTCATCCAGGAAATATAATGATGAGGAGAATAATTAAAAGTGCAAATGGGCATCCCCTAAAGGACCTGAAGATCCTATTATCAAAAGAATTGACATGCGAAGCATGCTCTCTTGGAAAACTAATTACTAGGCCATCTCCAAATAAAATTGGACCTGAAGCTCCTTCATTTTTAGAAAGAATTCAAGGAGATATATGTGGGCCTATTACACCTCCATGTGGACCATTTAGATATTTTATGGTGTTAATTGATGCATCAACACGCTGGTCACTTGTGAGTTTGTTAGCAACAAGAAATGTTGCGTTTGCTAGACTATTAGCACAAATTATCCAATTGAGAGCTCATTTTCTGGATTATCAAATTAAAAGAATCTGGCTTGATAATGCAGGAGAGTTTACTTCTCAAACTTTTAATGATTATTGCATGTCTATTGGAATTACGGTAGAACATCCAGTGGCCCATGTTCATACACAAAACGGTCTAGCAGAATCGTTGATTAAAAGGTTGCAATTAATTGCTAGACTTTTACTTATGAAATCTAGTTTACCGTCTGCTGCATGGGGACATGCCATATTACATGCTGCTGCACTAATTAGGTTAAGGCCAACTGCAGATCATAGGTATTCCCCGTTACAATTGGTCTCTGGAAGAGAACCAAATTTGTCCCATCTAAAGATATTTGGTTGTGCAGTATATGTTCCAATTTCTCCTCCACAACGCACAAAAATGGGACCTCAAAGAAGGTTGGGAATTTATATTGGTTTTAACTCTCCCTCTATTATTAAATATTTAGAACCATTAACAGGAGATGTTTTTACAGCAAGATTTGCTGATTGTCATTTTAATGAATCAATATTCCCAAACTTAGGGGAAGAAAAACCAAAGCTGGATAAACAAGTAACTTGGAATTCATCGTTATCTTATCTTGACCCCCGAAGTGGTCAATGTGAACTCGAAGTTCAAAAGATTATAAATTTGCAAAGAATTGCAAATGAATTGCCTGATGCATTTACAGATACAAATAGAGTTACTAAATCGCATATTCCAGCTATAAATGCACCTGCTCGAATTGACATTACAAAAATATCTAACGAATCTAATGTGCGTAGGAAACGTGGAAGACCACTTGGTTCTAAGGATGCAAATCCACGTAAAAGAAAAGAGCAGAATAAAGCAGTTGGTCTAACCCCAGAAGAGGTTGATGGTAAAACTCCTGAAGAAGTCAATAAAACCCTAGAAGAGGTTGATAGTAGAACTCCTGAAGAAGTTGATAAAATCCCAGAAGAGATTAATGGTAAAACTTCTGAAGAAGTTGATAAAACTCTAGAAGAGGTTGATGAAGTTCCAGAAGAAACTCAGGTACCTAATGATTATGAGATCTCAATAAACTATGTACAGAATGGTACAATATGGAACCGAAATGAAATATGTGCTGATGAAATTTTTGCATATGCTATAGCAATTGATGTGCTAAATGAGGAAGATTATGTGCCAAAAACTCCTGAAGAGTGTATGCACAGAAATGATTGGCCAAAATGAAAAGATGCCCTGAAGGCTAAATTAGATTCGCTTGAAAAGCGCAATGTTTTTGGACCTGTAGTCTTAACCCCTCAAGATGTTAACCCTGTAGGTTACAAATGGGTATTTGTAATAAAAAAAGAATGAGAAAAATGAGATTGTGAGATATAAAGCAAGGCTAGTGGCACAAGGCTTTACACAAATACCTGGAGTCGATTATGAAGAGACGTATTCACCTGTAGTGGATGCGATAACTCTCAGGTTTCTAATAAGTCTCACAGTTACAGAAAATCTAAAAATGCGACTTATGGATATCGTAACAGCATATTTATATGGTTCACTTGATAGTGACATATACATGAAAATCCCCGAAGGATTGAAAATGCTGAAGCATATAAATCAATACCGAGAGAAATGTACTCTATAAAATTAAGAAGATATTTATACGGACTAAAACAATCAGGCCGAATGTGGTACAATCGACTGAGTGAGTACCTTCTAAAAGAAGGATATAAAAATAATATAATCAGTCCGTGTGTTTTCATTAAAAGATCAAATCTAGGTTTTACAATCATTGCAGTGTATGTTGATGATTTGAACATTATTGGATCTCCTGAAGAGATTGAGAATACTGCAAAATTGTTGAGAAATGAGTTTGAAATGAAAGACCTTGGTGTAACTAAATTTTGTCTCGGCCTGCAGATCGAGCATCTAAATAATGGAATATTTGTCCATCAATCAAATTATGTTGAAAAAGTACTAAAGAGATTCAATATGGATAAAGCTCATCCTTTGAGCACACCAATGGTCGTACGATCGCTAAATGCAGAAAATGATCATTTTCGCCCGCAAAAAAATAATGAAAAAGTGGTTGGTCCTGAAGTACCATACTTAAGTGCAATCGGGACATTATTATATCTTGCAAATAATACAAGACCCGATATCGCATTTGCAGTAAATGTGTTAGCAAGATATAGTTCCAAACCAACCAGAAGACATTGGAATGGAATTAAACACATATTTCGATATCTCTGCGGAACTAGAGATATGGGGTTATATTATCAAAAGGATACAAAATCCAAATTAATTGGATATGCAGATGCGGGATATTAGTCGGATCCACATAAAGCACGATCCCAAACGGGATATGTATTCACTTATTGTGGAGCTGCAATTTCATGGCGATCAACAAAACAAACTCTTACGGCAACATCATCAAATTATGCCGAGCTAATCGCTTTATACGAGGCAGGTCGAGAATGCGTTTGGTTACGGTCAATGATTCAAAATATTCAAGAAGAATGCGGGCTTGAAAACATCAAGGAAATCCCTACTCCGCTGCATGAAGATAATGCAGCATGCATTGCACAAATCAAAGAAGGATATATCAAAGGAGACCGGACTAAACATATTACGCCAAAGTTCTTTTCAACACATGACCTACAAAAGAAAGGCGTAATCAATGTTTGGTAAGTCCGATCAATCGATAATTTGGCAGACCTATTCACAAAATCTTTGCCGACGAAGGTTTTTTGAACAACTCAGAAAGAAGATAGGTCTACACCGATTGAAGAATATTCAATGATATCTAAATGAGGGGAAGTGTTATACGCACTGTACTCTTTTTCCCTTAATCAAGTTTTTATCCCAATGGGTTTTTCTTGATAAGGTTTTTAACGAGGCAGTACACGGTCCGGAAGTATCGTGTTAATATTGATCATGAAGTATCATGTTAATATTGATCCTGAAGTATCATATTAATAGCGTATAATGAAAGATGAACATCCAAGGGGAAGTGTTGTAAATCAAATTTAATATGATTTTGTAGAGCGCATATGTATTTAAATGTCTCATGATTCAATGCTCTCGATTTTTAGGACATGGAAGAGAACATCGAACTTGAAACATTCATTTCTATCTTTCTGCTGTTCCTTCTGGTTCACCCTCGACAGGCCTACTGTTCATAATCAGTCTGTCGAGAGAGTTTATTGATTGTGGGGACGTTTAACTCCCAGCGGGCGCAAGCCCCCGCTGTTAATTACATCAGATGACCCTTCCAAGCCATACTGAATACCTCGTCCATTCCGGGATTTGTGCCTATTTGTTGTGAATTGAATAAAGGGGCTAAAAAGGGGACTCGTGTATTGACTTTGATTTTGATTTGGTTTTTTATATATTTGGACATGTGTGTGTAATTTTATATTAAAAAAACAATGTTTATAATGTCTTGAAGTAGAAATTTGAGCACTTGAGAGATGTATGTACATTATTTATTTACATTTGATTTATGACGTATTTATTTACATTTTTATCATTTAATTTTGAAGAAAAGGGTATTTTTGTCATTTCAAGATTTGGCTGATGCTTGGACATGTTCAATTTTGATTTTAGAAACATGAAGAATTCAATTTGGGTTCGTTTGGAGGTGGTTTGAGTCAATTCGGACTTAAAATGAAGAAGTTGTGACTAAAAAGGACCCAGAAGGACCTATTTGTAAATATTTAATTTTCTGTCAGGGGCTTATTTACAAAGCTGAGAGGGCATTGGTTTGTAATTTAGGTTTTTGATGAGGTTTTATGTAGAAATAGGGCCTTCAAGGATTTGTTTGAAAGAAACTTAAAATATTGAGGACCTATTTGTAAATACATAAGGGCTGCGCTATAGATTAAATTTTATCAGAAGGGTTTATTTGTAAAGAGGTTTTGTTTTAATCATTTTATTTATGTTTGGGCTCTAAGATTCGTGCATTGGGCTTCGAGATGGGAGTTTTGGGCTTTAGGATTTGTATTGGGTATTTAATTAGTGGGTTGAACTTTGAGATTTGAGTTTTATGCTTTGAGATTAGTGATCAAGGCTTGAGATTCACTCTGGGAAGTTCCGGTTCTCTCGAGTCCAATGACGTACGAGCCCCACATGGCAGGGCCCTTTTGCTTCAATTTAAACATGATCCCTCAGATTTAATCATCGCATCAAGATCCGTACTGCGCGTTTGATTTCCATTTGGCGCCTCAATTAAACGACTCAGATTTGCTTTGATTCTCGTGCGACTTAGATATGAACTGGGTTTGAACTCGGAACTAGGGTTCTGATCTCCGGCGGTGCTCTGGTCACGGCAGCGGCAGAGAATGGCATGGTCGGGATCGCCTCATCTCACCAAGTCCATTTCACCTATTATCGGTGGCCGTCGGTCATCGGAACAGCGGTTCTCGGTCGTTGGCCGCGGTTGAGAATTTCATTTCGATATTACCAATTCTTTTGCCATTTTCTTCTATCATTTGATTATTTGGTCTTGTTTCAACATGTAGGAACTATATGCAATTTTAATTTCATTTTTATAGGGATTTAAGCATACTTTGGATTTTGATTTTTCGGTTTGGTACCGGTTCGGTACCAGTCAAGGTGATAGACCATTCCAGGTTATGATTGAAAGATAAAGATTGTAAACTTAAGCCTCTTGAGTCTCTTGAATCGATTTGAACTTATTCTTTAACATGGCTTTTGGTTTTAGAATATTAATGAGCATGAAACTCCATAAAGTTTTACATTTTGTCAATACCGAATTGATTCAAATCTTTTGTTTTTGTTAAAGATTATTTGATTTCTCATCATGAATTCCAAGAGGAGGGTTTGTACTATATTCTGAATGATTCTTATGATTTTTTATGATTTTATTTCTATTTTTAAGACATTTATTTTGACTGAGGGGCAGTGAAGGTAATTTTGCCAAATTAATTACTGGATTTCTATTTTTAACAAGCTGGTTTTTGAAAATTCATAATAAATTGAAACAAGGTCAGAAAAATATAAAGTTAGTGTCTAATTTATGTATTTTGAAGTTTTCTATCTAACCATGATATTGATTCTTTGATTTGGATTTTTAACCAATTTGTAATATCCATTTTTACCAACAGCAGCTTATTGCTGATTTTTCTGTTTTTTAAACATGAACTTTGAAAATTCATATCAATTTGAAATAAGATCAGAAAAATACAAAGTTTGTGTCAATTTTATGTGTTTTGAAGTCCTCTATTTGATGGTGATGCCCATTTTTCATTTTTGGTCCTTGTATCAGTCCAGATTGTGCCATTTACCAGCAGAGGTCATTTTGGCATTTTTGAGTGCTTCTCTTGTACCAATGGTACATGCTTTGGATTTTGGTGTTGGTACTGTTCATTGGCTGGTACCAGGAGCTATGGAAAACCTTTACCATGACTGGTTTTGAGTTCTAACAAGTTTGAGTAGCTTTTAGGCTACAATTTGGTGTAAACAAAGAGAAAGAGGAAAAAAGGGGAAAGATCCAAAATTCCAAGAATTCATTACACTACTATTTTTAAACATCAAAATCTGTTGAAATTTGGTTTTATGCAGGGAAGCCCCTAATTTTGTTTGAAATCACATTTTTGCATAATCTCACTTGACAAATGGACATATCATTAAGAAATCATTAATTCAAATATACAAATGATATTTCCAACATAGTTGACATCTATTTGTAATTTGAACTTCATTCTTTCACTATTTTGCACAAATGTCTATTTGATCTCTTTATATTGTGCCTTTTATACACATGATATGCATTTATGCATGGAGAGATCATCTAGAACTTATTTGTGCACCATAGGTCCCATATCAAGGAGATTATAATAGGAACTATACAGCTCAACCATTATAACTCATTTTTTTTGTTTACTTTCAATCTTCTCTAATAAAATAATCAAATAAATTAGATGCAATAGGAACTATACAGCTCAACACATGCATCCTCATTATTTAATTATTTTATACAAAGATTAAAAGCATAAAAGATCAAAGAAAGTTCAAGGAAAAAAATCAGATTTGTATGTTTTCGGTTTTTTACTTTATTTTTACAATAAAGGTGCAAAAGAAGAAATAAAATACATATATATATTTTTGTTTATAAAAGGCAGCAAAGAGAAGAAATAAGAAGGAAAGAAAGAAAGAAAAGATTTTTCTTTTATTTATTTAACATATTTATATGTATATCATTTTTTGTTTGATGATCATTAAACTTCATGTTTGCTTATGGAATAAGCTCAAACATTATGAAGCTCTCTCATTCTTATATTTTTGCAAAATGCGAAAATAAAATAAAAAAAAAGAAAAGAAAAATGAGTAGAAGAAGCTCCAACAGTAAGAGAACCAAAAATACTAAAAAAAAAAAAAAGAGATTTTATTTCATCAAAAGACTTTATTCATATGAACTCCAAACATCAGGGGATTACATCTTTTTAGGTCTTTGATTACCTAATTTCGATTTTCTTGCTATTACAAGGAAGGAAGAACACTAATTTCTTTCTTTTCTCTCTATTTCTTGCTATCTCTCGATCTTCTATGTATGTAGTGGTAATGTAGTTCTGGTTGTCTCTATTTCCTGAGCTTTATGCCTTCTTATATAGGCAGCAAGGGTCTAGGGTTTTTAGGCTTTGGTGATGTGGCTTTCATCATGCACATCAACCATTTGATCAATGGTCTATATCACTTGCTTCATTTACAGATGCATACATGGCATGGGCTTGGCCAATCATATTCAGACACATCATATTTAGTTGGCTGTAGCATTTGTAGCCTTTGGATTTTATTTAATCATCAGATGACATATCTTAGCCCTCTATAAACCGGCCAAATAGGGTAAGGCTTGGTAAACGCGCTCCTGCATCTCTGGAGCCGAACCTTCTATTCTTGTCATCATCTACAAGCTGTGTAACACGTGTCCTGGGGACCGTTTAACGTATTAACAACTGTAGAGGCCCATGTGCACTGTACCGGCAGTGTGCCGAGCCCATTGTACATTCTTTCTTGATATTAATGCACTGGTCGTCAAATACATGCCACATAGCGTCGCAATGTAATGATTAACGTGTTCCAGGTTGTATCATACCTCCTACTGAGCTAATTTGTTGTATTCCAATTACACCCGAACTGCACCACATTACATCCACGTGCCAACTTAATTCAATGCATTCTTGATTAAATTGAGGCTTCTAGCAGAATCGTGGAGGCCCATTTGTTGTCCCTTTCAAGTCTCGTAGCTTAATTTGCTCTCTAGCCCGAGTTTCCAATTTTCATTCTATCTTCACTCTCGGTTCTAATCGAAGTTCATGAAACCCGATTGTTTCGCAAGAACTTGAGAGGAGAAGGCAGCGACTCTTGGAGATCCCAGGTAATCAGCTTGTTGAAAGCATCTCCCTTTTATCCGAATTTTAAACTTGGTTTTGGGTTGAAATCGGGAAGAAGGAGGAAGAAGAGAGAGCTGACGGGGCGGGCCCCTCTTTGGTTTAGCCAATCGGGTTTTAAATTCCTCTTTTGGCTTGGCTGTGCTCGGTGTCTATGCACCGCGCAGAGAGTAGAGCAGGGCGTACAAATGCCTGGTGCATCCGAATCGAAGGGATCAAAAGCGCCCAGCGCAATTTTAACTCAAGCTCCTAGTGATTGAATAAAATAGGTCTACCGTAGACCGTACCATTGACAGGCTAGGTGTATATGTTGTAAGTTGATGAACCGTGTTCACCTGACTCACCTATCCGGCGAAATTTGATTCAAGTCAATGACTTGTGGGTCCCTGGGGTCAAGGAACTATTATACATCTCCAAATTGTACCCATAGAGTGTTTAGGAGATGATTTTGCTAGGTATGCCCCATTATTTGCACCCAGCATGTTATCCAGCAACTGTTTCACTTGTAGGAAGTCAAATCCTTGTTGACTTTGATCGTGTTGTACATCAAAATTCATGGTATCGTATATAGAATGCCATTGAGAACTTTAACATATTGTACTCAGTTTATTTTAAAGGTTTTATGCATGTCTTGGCATTTTAATTGCTCCCAAAATTGTCATTTATCATGTCAAGTTTAAATAACAACTTTTTAGGGTCAAACAGATTTATGTGGATGTTCAATTCATTGCCCCACTTCTCCACTACTCCACTACTCCACTACTATGGATATTTATTTTCTTCTTTATTATTGTAACATCTCTTTCTAGCCTATAAATAGAGGCTTTGTAAAAACAAGAATGTACATATAATTAGAAGAGAATAAAATTCTGCTATTGCTCTCTATTTCTCTTGTCATTTACTTTACTTTTGTTGCAACTTCATTTTAATTTTACAACAGGTATCATGATATGAAATTCCATTAGTTTATGCTTGAATCATTATAAAACTTCATGCACCCACTAGAGAATGCTCCTTTTGCTTATTTTGAAAACTATTGTAGTATTTTATTATTATTTTTTTAAGATTGTATTTTATTATTTATTTTTAAGGATATTAATTAGTTGGTGGATTGACCTCCAAAGTTTCAACCTTTACTTAAAAAAATATATGGTCTTTATATTTAAATTTACTTGGTGACCAAATTTTATATTTAGTTGGAAATTTTTTACTATTTTTTTAAATTGGTACAAAATCAATATTTTTGAGAATATTCTGGACCATAAAAATGTGTGATTTTGTACGTATCTAAAAATTAGTCAAAAAATTCAAAAAATATAAAATTTGGCCTCAGAGCACATTTTAATATAGAGATCATATTGAGCGGTTCGAATCAACTATTTGAACTTTGAAAATAGATATAATAATGTGATATATAATTGAAGCATGAAAGCATTTTTAATCTTATTCTACGAAAAATATCCATAAATTTTGAATTTCAATTTTGAATTTTGTTTGTTAATCTTCAACAAAATCTTACCTCTCATCAGAATGTTACCTGGTAGTTTTTTTGGGTTCACTGCTTGCATCATCAAGCATGATCAATTTCAACCCCAACTTCCAAATCTGACCCTCTTGCATTGCGCTGGTGGTTCTTTTCAGGTTCTTTATTTCCCTAGTATGGGTTCAGGCCGGAAACGATACGGGTAATATGCCAACAAACCGTTAACCCGAAAGCTGTCAGCGACAGCCACAACCACATATTGTAGCTGATATTGTGGCAACGAGCTAGGGCCAGTTGCGAAACTAGAAATTTTGTTAGGAGTAGACAAACATATATAGTTGCAAAAAAAAAAATTTAACATAATATAAAATTACATCATTAATTAAAATAAACAAGAAGTCAAGATTTCAACTAAGTCAAAAGTTTATAACAAATATTCTTTTATATATAAAAAACAAGAAATATATTAATGCTAGAAAATCAAGTCAATGGAGAGAGCATTGTTCTATGAGTCTTCATATTTTGAAATCTTTACACAATTTTTTCATTATCTACGCCATCAAACAATCATTTCTCAACGTAAGTAACCAAACAATCATTCAAGAATTGATTTCCCATTGAATTCCTTACTCAGTTTTTCACATAATTCATCGCCGAAAATACCCTTTCAACACTAGCTGTAGCCACTGGCAATATCAATGCTAATTTAACTAATTTGTAAACTAATGGATAAACATTGTGCCTCCTTTTTTCCACCATTTTTTTAGAAAGTTCAACTATGCCCTTTAACTCTAAAAAATCATCATCACTTCGCATATCCATACGATAATTCTCCAATTGACCATCTAGGACAGCAAGTTCATATTGGTTGAAATCAGAGGAATAGAATTGAGCTAATTGAACCAACCTATCTTTATTAATTGAACCAACAGCGGTTTATGCTGGCCGTTTTGGTCTACCACATCCAGACATTTTGAAAAAAAAAAAAAAATTCTAGACATTGGTTTGTACAACGTCCTTGTGAAATTGGAGCTATGTGGTGTTATTCATGCACTCCTAACAAGTCAAAGAATAGATTATCATTAACCTGTAGACCAAATACAAGCTACAGAAAACTTAAAAGATGTGAATTAATCAACTTTAGGGGAATTGACGAGACAATCAATGTCTGGACGTTGTGAATTAATCAGCTTTAAGGGAACTAATCAGCATTACTTGTGAATTGACGAGATAATCTATTTTTTTGCCCCAGCTTGTATTTGGCTTACGGATGACGAGACAATCAGACTGATCAATAACACCACATAGCTCCAATTTCACAAGTAAAGGACATTGTACAAACCAACATCCAGAATTTTTTTTTTCAAAATATCTGAACGTGGTAGACCAAAATGGCCAGCATAAATTCTAATTAGTGGTTAATGTGATTTTGCTAATCTTAACATTTTGATCTATACCGTCCTCTGGACGTTACCGACAATCACATTTTTTCTTATATGTCGAATTTCCCCGAATTTCTTCTCCATTGTCGATATTTTTTTCTATTAATAAAAATTTCGGCTGAAGTGATGCAAAAATTTGAAATGTCTTTTTGGTACAGTACTTAGATATGATGTGTTTTGTTAAAGCTATGATGTCTTATTCAGTGAGTTGTGTTTTTCCGATCGACCCGATTTTTGCTCCAAATAATGTAAAATAGTCCCAAAACATGATTTATGCACTAAAACATAAAATATGGCAACAATAACATTTTTCACATAATAATTATACATAAAGGTGAGAAAATAATACAAAATCTAAGACAAAATTCTACGTAATTCACTACCAAAATGAGCTTGATCATACTTCCCACTCAAATCTTTATTTTTAAAGTTCAAATAGTCGATTCAAACCTTCCAACATGATCTTTATATTAAAATGTGCTTGGAGGCTAAATTTTACATTTTTTGAAAAACTTTTACTATTTTTTAGAATTTTTGAAAATCACAACTTTTCATTAAATAAAAAATAATAAAAATTCAGAAAAACAATGATTTTTGTACAATCTGATGTCATATAACCGACATTAAAAGAAAAAAAATGTAATTATATGCATGCACATGGTGTAATATGCTTTCCTTGAAAACATTATGCATGCACATAGCACAATTCAAGTGGAATTTTGAAGATTTTAGAGCATATACATCTTTGGTATTATGAGAGTTTCTAATCTGATGTGACAGTTTCTAATCCAATTTCAGAAATGTGGAAGGGTTTCTTATTTAAAAACTATGCAGAAAATTTCTTATTTAGAAACTATGCATGAAAGTTTCTTTTTAAGAAACTGTTTATAAATTCCACCATAGCCAAATGATTGGCACAAATTATTTCTCATTTTTAATTTATTACCAATGTGGCTTAATAAAAACTCTAAAATTAATTTCAGGAATGTGAGAGCTAGAAACTTTACAAACCTTTATTTATAAAAAATAGTTAACAGTTATTTAGAAACTCATTTGAGTTGCTAGGATGTAGATGCTCTTATCCTGCTCTTCATTTTTCTTATTTTTCTGCAGTTTCAAAACCATATTATCAGTGTACTTATTTGTCTAAACATATATTGTTGATAGATTATTTTTTTTATCAATTTATTTCTATTTTTTTATTACAAAACAATTTCTGGTAAAAAAATTCGAGTTTCCAATCATTCATCCAATTCCGATTCTACGGTCAAGCGACTGATTCCGATTATGATTCTGATTTTTCCTTCTACGAGTAAAACTAAAATAAATTGATGTGGCCAATATAATTATGACTACTTTTATAAAAAGGGCCCGCCTAGCTGTCCCCCGTGATCAATCCCCCGATTGATCCCCCGAGTTTGGATAAGGCGATATTAATGGGGGGACCGCAACTGCCTCCGCTAAAAACGCGTTAAAAACAAGCTAAACGCGTTAAAAACAAAGAAGACGCGTTAAAAACTGGGCGGGGACCACACAACCGACAAAGAAAACGCGTTAATAACTGGGGGGGACCGCATAACCGTCAGCTCATTTTATGACCTGGCGGTAAAGTATTCTCCTGTGACATAAGAAGTATTCATCCAGCTATACGCAGGTATTCACCTTTGCATATTAGGATTCATTACAACATTCATTTCGCATTGTTAATTGGGGACCGCATAACCGACAAAAGAAAACGCGTTAATAAGTGGGGGGACCGCATAACCGACAAAAGAAAACGCGTTAATAAGTGGGGGACCGCATAACCGTCAGCTCGTTTTATTAGGAATTTGCGGTAAGTATTCATCTATTTCACAACTAGTATTCACCCATCTGTATGAAGGTACTCATCACCACAAACAACATACTAAGTGGAGGGACCACATGCAAGTAGAGAAACCGGAAATACATAAACAAGTAATAACACGATTATACTGCATAAGGTCAATACTTGCGAGAGAAGGATGAATATAACATAACAAACTATATTACATCAACAAAATTAGCATCAATTCATATCTGTTATCAATTCATATCTGTTAACATATCAAACTATATGACATCAACGTTAATAAGTCAGTGAGTATCCTAAATTGCAAACTTAAACTCATTCCTCTCATCAGTTAGTATCCTACACGCAAGCAGAAGACGCTCAGCACTGATCATTTCCTACAAAAATTAAACAAAAAAAACATGTCAGTTAGTAAATGAAATTTTAATAAAATAAATTAAAAGTATACATCCCAATTCAAACAAGTATTCATCCAGTAAGTGTGAAGTATATATCCCAGTAATAAGAGAAATTACAAAAAACCAAGTGAAACAAAGTATTCATCCATGAACCGTAAAGTATATATCCAGTAATACTCAGTATTTACCCCAAGTGTAACAAGTATTCATCCATTAATCCTAAAGTATACATCCCAACAATACCCATGCTATACATCCCAATAATACCCACTAATATTTACCAATTAAAAACAAGTAATTATAGTATACATCCCAAGTGAAATAAGTATTCATCCATTAGCAGTAAAGTATATATCCAGTAATACTCATTAATACAGAGTAAAACAAGTGAATCAAGTATTTATCCAGTAATATTCAAATTACAGAAAGCAAACAAATTTATATAAAATTGGGTAATTAACCTGGGTGAAATCGAGCGGGACCTTGCGAGTCAAACAGTCAATACACCGCAGAACAAATATCGCACAATCCTGCGAAGATTGCTGAGGAGTTTCCATCCAGGATACCTGTACGTCCATCCACTCAGGTTTTCCTATATTTTGTATAAAAACAATAAAATTTATAAAGGTTTTCATACCTAATTCCCAAAAGTATAAATCCCAGTTGTAACAAGTATTCATCCAGTAACAGTAAAGTATACATCTTAGCAATACAGAAATTCCCAAAAGGAAAAAGAAGTAACAAATATTTAGCAATTACTTTATACATACAAAGTATTCATCCATTCATGGCAGAGTATTTACCCAAAAATACTAAACTATTCACCTAATAATACTAAGTATTCACCTAAGAATTACTTTATACATACAAAGTATTCATCCATTCATGGCAGAGTATTCACCCAAGAATACTAAAGTATTCACGTAATAATACTAAAGTATTCATCCAGTAACAGTAAAGTATAAATCTGGATAAAGTATAACAAGTATTCATCCGGGATAAATACGAGCTTACTGAAAAAAAAAGTAACACATAAACACATTAAAAACATGAATATAAAGTAAGATATAAGTACTTACCAAGCCTCCAGGAGAGAAAGTACTTCACCCAGTGTAGATGGTTGATGTGTGGCTCAAAATAGTATGTGTTCGTTGAATGGTGAAGGGAGTTGTACATCTCGATCTTTTGATTTTTCAAATCGAAAGCAGCTAATATCCAATGCTTCAGACCAACTAATGGTACGAACAACCATCTGCTCTTCTCGAATTGTGGGGAAAATAATTCCCTCTGTCCACGGTACACAGTATCCAATTTATTGAATGGTGCCATTTCCTACAATATTACAATAAATAAAATAAACAAACCAATAATATTTAATTGTTTCAAAAATTTATAAAAACATACTTTTTATAGTTTTAGAAACTCACAATAGAATCATTCTTCAAATAAAACCACTCTTCATCAACTGGAGTCTCCTGTTGCATTATAAGGAGAGCAATATCAACAGCCTGCACAAATATTAATTCATGTCATGATTAGTACTTATCCATAATGTAAATAGTATTCATCCAGTTTACACAAGTATTCATCCCAGTATTCATCCAATACCAAAAGGTTTATCAATGGCTGCCAAAGTATTCATCTATGGATACCAAGGTATTCATCTATCAATAACAGATTATTCATCTATTGATACCAAAGTATTCATCTATGAATGGAAAAGTATTCATTCAGGAAAACCAAAGTATTCATCCAATTAGTACAAAAGTATTTATCCAGTTAATACACAAGTTTTGTAAAATAAATACACAAGTATTTATGCAGTTAATACACATTTCATACACAGGTATTGATCTATGGATACCAAGTATTCATTCTGAATACAAAAGAATTCATCAATAAACAAATATAATTGATAACCTGCAGAAAGTAAAAAATTTCATACCTCAGACCCAATTTCGTTATTGGAAAACAACAAGTCTCGGAATTGATCAATTGTCATAAATAAGCCAGATGGATTGTTTTTAAATGGGTAGTCCTCTTCACCAACTTCAAACTGAAAGTACTTCTTAACCCAAGAATCCAAGACATTGCTCACTTCAACAGAAACCAAATCACGATGTTCATAACACCAATTCTTGTCTGGCAGCGGGACTTTCCCGGTACAACTCTCAAACGTGGGATCCACAAAAATACTGTCAGAAAAAAAATCCCAATCTGGATAATTTAATTTAAAAGGAACCTCATCAAATTCAAGATTTTCATCTCCGTACTTGGCAATGGTACATGGAAGCCAATCGATGAATGGTACATCAATTTTCGCAAGATCATGGATAAAAGGTGTTCCGCGAAAAGGTGGTTTCGGTTCATTAACCCCTCTTTTAGGCATGGTTCTTCGCATTGGAACCCTCTTCCTCCTTCTAACGACTATTACCTTCTGGCGTTTTGGTTTCTGTTGCTCTGGCTCTTGGGAACTAATTTCAATCACATTGGTTTCAGTTTCAGTGATTGATTTTCGCCCTCTTCTCCTGCCTTTTACTCTTTCATATACAAACTTAGCTCCCAAGACCTTAGATCGGGATTTTAACTGGTTTGTTTCGACATCCACTTTCTCTACCTCTTTGGTTTTATCTTCTGCTGGAATTTGGACTTCCGGTGACAAACCGAGGCTAAAAGAGGGACCATCCATATCACCAAGATTACATACTTCAACGTCCTTTCCTACAATTTCTACAAATATGCATACTGTTACATTCAAAATATAAAACTGCAAAAAAAATATGACAAAACTAAAATATTAATACCTTCTTTCTCTATTCCTTGTTTCTCATCACCTTCTTGCCCTCCTTCTGATTCTTTTTTTTTCTTATGCTGAGCAATAACATCTTGTATAATTTGATCAATCTTTGGATCTTGGGATTCATCTTCCTGTGTAGTGAACCCATGAGTATCTTCTTCGGAAACTAAGTTCTCCTCTCCAGCTTGAGGTACTTCTATTTCATTCTTTTTTTTCTTCATCGGTGGATCTCGACCAACCGATGGTGTTGGTGTCACAGTATCGCCAAATAAGACTCTCTTATTCAGAGGACTGGCAGGAGTCTCCTTGATTTCAGCAGACTGACGAGAGCTACTAATCTTTGCAACAGCCTTCTTTTCTACAGCTACAAAAAAAAAAAATTAAAGTATAAATTCCAGTTGCAACAAGTATTCATCCATTAACAGTAAAGTATATATCTTAGCAATACAGAAATTCCCAAAAGGAAAAAGAAGTAACAAATATTTAGCTATTACTTTATACATACAAAGTATTCATCCATTCCTGGCAGAGTATTCACCCAAAAATACTAAAGTATTCACCACAAAAGAAATAGATGAAAATACTAAAAGTTTAATAGATGAATACTCACGAGGTACATTATCTTGTACATTGGCAGACTTGATTAGAAGCTTCGAAGAGCTCCTAGTGGTAACACCACCCTTCTTTTGTCCAACAGCTTCAGAAGGTACTTTACCTTCTACCTTAGCAACAACGGCTATGGAAATACCAATTGTTAAAAGATAATTCACAAAATTTCTACAACAAAACAATTCAATTTTCCAAAATTTGAATGTAAATATTCAAATGAACAAAAATTTATAAATCTTACACTTTGTTTTCTTGTCCTGCTCTTCACCAGAATTTGCCTTCTCTGCTCCCTCAATAGCTTTGACAGCTGTCCCCCGAAAATAACAAAAGAAAAAAAAATTAAAGTCAATTAATGGTACAAAGTCAGGTGCTTATAAAAGTGAAATTAAAGTATTCATCCAAATTCTAAGAAGTATTTATCCCAAAATGTTGACAGTTTTGCCATATAAAATATAAAAGTATTCATCCAAATTGCAGAAAGTATTCATCCCAATAGTAAGAAGTATTTATCCCAAATGTTGACAGTATTCATTTATCCGACCAAAAATATAAGAAGTATTCATCCAAAATGCAGAAAGTATTCATCCAAGGGTAATAAGTATTTATCCTAAATGTTGATCACTAAAAATATCAAGTTTCATATGTATGTATTCATAAAAGTGAAATACAAAATAAAATATTTTAAATTAAATTATATAAAACATACGTGATCGAAATAATCGCTTGGATATGTGATATTGTCTTTCCGAATGAGAAGCCTCCGCCAAAAGCTTCTGTTCAGAGGCTGGTGACAAAAGCGGAATACCACTTGAATCTTGTATATATTTCAGATCTTCAAACCGATGCTTCGCTGCCCTATGAACCAACTCAGTGGAGATTTTGAAGTTGAAAAGGCAGTAAACAGGTGCCATTTCGGTCATCAACTTCAGAAGATGACTGTTTTTGGGTTTTCGCAATTGAACGTTCCTTGACAGAACGGATAACTGGTCGCTCGCAACAAAACCCTTCTCCTTATTGAGTACCTCAGCCGGTTCCCATTTCAGCTCAGAGGTATCAATATCACCCACCAGGACATTGTCAAGAACTTTGTTCAACGAAGATCTCCTCCAGCAAACATTCAATTTGTGATCGAGAAATCTTGGAATGTGCCCAGTGAATTTCCTATTATTCGGAATCTTCACATGCTCAAAAAACCAGCCCTAAAAAAAATGGAAACAAAAAAAAAATTTAAGAATTATTCATACAAAATAGTGAAAGTATTCATCCAAATTGTAAGAAGTGTTTGTCCCAAATGTGGACAGTATCCAGTTATCCGACCTAAAATATAAGAAGTATTCATCCCAATTGAAAGAACTATTTATACCAAATGTTGACAGTATTCATTTATCCCAAAATGTAGAAAGTATTCATCCCAATTTAAATGAACTATTTATTCATCCAAAATGTAGAGAGTATTCATCCCAATGTAGAAAGTATTTATCCCAGTTTTTAGGACCAATAATATAAAAACTATTCATCCAAAATGTAGAAAGTATTCATCCCAATTTAAGAAGTATTTATGACCAAATACTGACAGTATTCATTTATACCCTGTACTATAAAAGTATTCATCCCTACAGTAAGAAGTATTTATCCCAAATGTTAACAGTATTCATTTAAACGACCTAATGTAGTATAGACATATACACTTGAAAGTATTTAAATTTTTTTATTAAAACTTACAATCAATGCAAGTGCACAACCAGGGAGGGTTCCTGACTCTTTCTTCCCTGTCTTCTTCTTTGTACCCTCCTCTTCTTCTTCTGCCATACTTGTACTTCGGTTGTCCTTTTGCAACCGACACCAAGCGGCATTATTTGGAATGTTCTCCATAAGAACACGGTGCACTGCCTCTGCCCAGTTGTAATCTTTCAAACTGTCGATCTCGGCAGCATAGTGGAACAGATGCTGCGGAACCTTTCCGCAAGCTTGCGGGAATAACACCATGGTGAATAGGTACATCACCAGAAGTCCGACTACATCATCTACCATGGCATTCTTCTTCAGAGCTTCTTTGATTGCTGTCTCAAGCGTAGCTACAGTAATCCTTCCATTCGGCTTCAAATGTCGCCGCCTGAGGGGAGGATCACTAACCCTCCCCTTCTTCATCTGCACCACCTCTCCACCAACCCCAAGGCCCATTACCAACCCGACTTCTAGAGAAGTAAATTCCAGTTTTTTTCCCTTAAAAACAAACGCACCTTCCTTATTTTGCCAATGCAAGAGGATGCTATGCAAAACAGGATTGTTTGCTTGCGTTTTCGGTGGAAATGCAAACAAATGAAGAAATGGCGTATTCGCTAGACGGGTTATGTGATCAGGCTTCAAACTGGGCAACACATTGCTGTGGAAGAAAAGCATGGCCGCATCAATATTACATCTGTTCTTTATGCAGGAATCCGATGTCCTTGCTTTTCCAATACGTTGACCTACATGGAAAAAATTACATGGAGTTGTAAAATATTGAATTGAATTGAGTAATATATTAACTACTGCATGTAAAGTATTTATCCATTATTGGTAAAGTATTGATCCATTAACTGTAAAGTAACACTAAGCTATTAGAGTATTCATCCCAACTGACACAAAGTATTCATCCATCAACGTAGGGTATTTATCCATTAAGTTAAAAGTATTCATCCATTAACTGTAAAGTAACACAGCTATTAGAGTATTCCTCCCAAGTGACACAAAGTATTCATCCATTAACTTTAAAGTATTTATCCATTAATGGTAAAGTATTCATCCATTAACTGTAAACTAACACTAATCTATTAGAGTATTCATCCCAAATATTCATCCATCAGCTGTAGGGTATTTATCCATTAAATGTAAAGTATTCATATCAATTGCATAGATTATTCAGTACTGGACAACAAGTACAAACCTATTACAAAATACAAATGTATAAGTACACATTTATGAAATTACCTTTCTTGCGACCTGGTTGGGCTCCCCTACGCCGTTTTTCTGGTGGGACATCTTTCAACTCTTCTTCTGAAGATGATTCTTCTTCTTTATATTGTTCTGAAAAATTATATTGATCCATCAGCTGTAGGGTATTTATCCATTAAGTGTAAAGTATTCATCTCAATTGCATAGATTATTCAGTAATGGACAACAAGTACATGGGGAATACAAAATACAAATGTATAAGTACACATTTATGAAATTACCTTTCTTGCGAGCTGGTTGGGCTCCCCGACGCCGTTTTGCTGGTGGGACATCTTTCACTTCTTCTTCTGAAGATGATTCTTCTGAAGAATTATCTACAAATTTTGAAGAATATTTTAAGAAATTATATTGCTGTCTAAGTTGCTCACAAGAATTATCTACTAAAGAAGATCCAAAATTAATAAAGAAAAAATAATTTTTAGCTCATTTGTTAAGTTTCAAGACTAAATTCTAAATATTAACAAAATAACTTATTATTTAGTACAGATAGTATTCATCCAACTTAGCTATTTGTATTAACTACAAGACAACAACCAAACATTTGGAACAGCAAACATATAATTAAATGTAACTTAAAGAAATTTATAGAAGTAAATTCATGAAAATACCTTCCTTGTGACCTCGTTGGGCTCCCGTATGCAGTTGTTCGGCTGCTGCACCTTTTTCTTGCGAGCTTTCCTCGATATCTTCCGAACTTTCATGCAGCTCTGCTGATTTGATTGGAGATTGAGGTTTCTTTGGAGATTGAACTTGTTCTGTTAAAAAATACAACCAAAATAATATGTTATTAAAAAGGTTAGTAACATATAGAGTATTAATTTCTTTCATGTATGTATTCACTTATCAAACAAACAATATTCATCAAAACCTTCAGAGATCTTCTCAAGACCTTCATCAAAACCTTCAGATATCTTCTCAACACCTTCATCCAACTGTGCTGCTTGGATTGAAGATTGACTTGGCGAGTCATGTTGTTCTGTTAAAAAATAAAAGTATACATCCCAGCTACATCAAAGTATTCATCCAGTAACTAAACTACATGCATCCATTACTATCTATCATTGGATCCAATCATAATCAAGTATTCACTCTACAACACAGTTATAGATGAAAAAAAGCTTAGCATCAGCTTGAGAAGGTACATTACCATCTTGTACCGTATCATCTCCAGATGTTTTCACAACATCTTCAGGGAGACTTGTTTGTTGACCTTCCGCTTCGAGTTGTGCAGTGATCTGTTCACCTTCACCTTGGAGTTGTTTACAAAAATTAATCATAATTCAGGTGTAATATAACATCTAATATAACAGTGTGTTCATCTAACAAAGAAGTATTCACATCTAATAAGTATACATTCCAGCTACATCAAAGTATTCATCCAGTAACTAAACTACATGCATCCATTACTATCTATCATTGGATCCAATCATAATCAAGTATTCACTCTACAACACAGTTATAGATGAAAAAAAGCTTACCATCAGCTTGAGAAGGTACATTACCATCTTGTACCGTATCATCTCCAGATGTTTTCACAACATCTTCAGGGAGACTGGTGTGTTGACCTTCCGCTTCGAGTTGCGCATTGATCTGTTCACCTTCACCTTGGAGTTGTTTACAAAAATTAATCATAATTCAACAGTGTGTTCATCTAACAAAGAAGTATTCACATCTAATAAGTACTGAATAGTGCATTTAAACTAAACTATTCATCTCTAGCAACAGTGTGCTCATCTCTAATCTAACATTAAACTAAACTCCTAAATAACAGAAATAGTGTGCTCAAACTAAACTAAACTAAACTAAACTAAATAACAGTACATTAAACTAAAATAAACTAAAAAAAACAACATAACAAAGAACAGAGGCAGCGACACACAGTGTTACTGGTACCGATTACCAGTAACAAAAATCGTCACAACAACATAGCAAGATAAAGCAAGCAAACCGGTACCAGTACACATTAATTAATTAAAATAATGAATACTTCAGTTAAGTTGGATTAATACCTCGAGAATCAGCGATTGTTACATTTATTTCTTCATTTCCACTGATTTGCGGTGCAGATGCCTCAGGCAGAAGCGCTTCTTCACTTGGAGGCAGAACACCTTCTTCACTTTCAGGCACCACCACTTCTTCGATTTGAGGCACCACAGACTGTTCATTTCCACCGATTGTTGCATTTCCTTCTTCATTTCCACTGATTTGCGGTGCAGGTGCCTCAGGCAGCACAGCTTCTTCAGTTTGAGGCATCACACCTTCTTCTCTTTGAGACAGCACCGCTTCTTCTCTTTGAGGCAGCACCGATTGTTCATTTCCACCGATTTGCTCCATTTCCGCCAAATGTGCGATTGTGCGATTGCGATTCCGAATGTGTGATTGTTATCAGACGAACTCTCTCTCTCAATCACCGAATGTGCGATTGCGCAAGTGGATGAACTCTCTCTCTCTCTCAGTCGCCGAGTGTACCGATGAACTCACTCTCTTTCTTTTTTCAAAAAAAATGCTAAAACCCTATCGTCACCGGAACGTGCGATCGCGAGAGTAAGATCGAGTGAAGTGTGCGATTTCGTCAAGAGGAGTTAATATTTTGTCACGTAGTGAATTTTAATTTTTCATTTAAATTTTCAGTTACAATATCAGTGATATATCATATAGAACGGGTTCATCAAAATGAAAGGACGTTAATGGAAAGGGGATATGAAACGAAATGGCGCAACTCCTATAAATATATTTCAAATCCATGTGGTGGGACCATTTAATTTGAACACCATCTCCATTTCACTGGAGGGATGCTTGATATTATAATAATTTAATATTTTATTGTGTTTATTGTATTCACTCAATATGAATAATATATTGACTCAATATTCATATGATATTCACTATGCATGTCGCTGCATAAAGTATATGAGGTGGGACCATATAAGGTGGGACCATTTCAACAACCCACATCTCCATTTCACTGAAGGGATGCTTGATATTAAATACTTTTTATTGTATTTTATTGTACTAGATGAAAAAGTAATTTTATTGTGTAATATTAAATACTTTTTCATAATGTGAAATATTTTCATTTAACCTATCATGGATTAACACTAATTTTATTTTGTACAAGTGTGTTAACTTGTTTGTCGATGGATGAATACTTCGATGAACACTGTTCAGTTCAACATTTATTTGTGCACCAAAAAATTATTTAAATGTAATAACAGTATATATTCATCTCTTCACATAAAACATCAAAAAAGCAAAATTACGAATTATATTGAGCACGAATTGCTAATTGTAATACATCTGAACCGTACATTATGAGATCTCACAAACAAACAAGCAACCTTTCAGTGTAATAGTATTGTATTCATCTATTTCATCTGAAGAATTGACTATGGACACTAAAGTATTCATCAATGAAATACTAATTTTTCTATGCAAATTAAAAATTAAAAAATGATAATCTGTACAAAGTTATGTTTCTATATTTATAAACAAAAAGAATTACTTCTGCTTTTTCTTCATATTCTTTTGCTTGTCCAACAACTTCTTTATGGCAACATCCATTTTGCTCTTGAAAGCAATTTTTTTGGGTCGTCCCCTCCGATTTGACTTTTTAGGTGGTAGTAGAGGTTTAGAAGGTGGACAATTAACTAATGAAGTCCCATCAATCTGTTCTTCAACTGTCTCACCTGCAAAGAAGTATTCATCCATTAAATTGAAAGTATGCATCCCACAATGCAATATAAGGATTCACAATCACTGCTATTAGTACATGAATTTTTATTGTAAAATTGTATTCATCCTTTCATCACAAGTATTCACACTATCAGAATGATGTACTAATCTGTGTAGAAATTAATATAACTATCATACCACCTGCCGCTGAAACATCTTGTAGCTTTCCTTTTGCTGTGGTAGACTTTTTTTTCTTTCTTACTATAGGTGTCATTCCAGAAACTCCAGAAGTATCAATAACATTCACATTCTCTTGGCCACCAACTAAACCTGATTTCACAAAACTCTAAAGTATCAATACATATTCACCACTAATACAATAAGTATTCACTTCCAATGTCAGAAATATTCACTACTAACCCTGAAGTGAAACAGAAAAGATATTAAAACAGACAGAAAATGACTATTACTGACAAACCTGCTATGTTTTTTCTCAACTGATGTAAGCCATTCAACACCATAGTATGATACTCATCATTCACACTTCCAATGTTTAGCAGATCTTGAATTATTGGATTTGTTGCCATGGTCAACTCATACAACCTGCAAACACCATAGTATTACATAAAGTATTTATGCCTTAAGTATAAAGTATTGACATCTAGGCCATAAAGTATTCATCCACTAACAATGGAAGACCTCACAAAACAATCTTACTGTGTATTCCAAACTTCATACAATCCCTACAGTATAATGTACTCACCAGTACCACATAAAGTATTCATCAACTTCATACAACTTGCAGTAAAGTATTCAACCTTCTAATTGTAAGTATTCAACCATAGCATAAATAAATAAACTAATTAGAAACTTTTACCTGTTTCGTTCAGGTAAAGTTGGATGAGATGAATCAATTATAGTCAAATTCTGACGATCGATATCCTTTCTCCACCGATCGACAATATACTTTTCATCAATAGAAAAGACCTTTTCATGCTTTAGGACCTGGATTGAGTGTGAACACAAAACACCCATTACCTCAAAAAGTCTACAAATACAAAACACCTCCTTTAAGGCCCTCCTATACACAACCTGAAAATTTTTCCCCCAACAATCTTCAACAACATAAAGTGCCTCACCATCTTGTTCTGCAATTAAATTGCACGATAAATTCATACACAATGTAAACTGCTCTTGACATTTGAGAAAAATTTCATTTGTATAACTTTGTTGAAATTGATATTCCATGGGCAATTCAGAATTACACTTATGCGCTCGATACTTCGAATCATGGTCAGCCTTATGCTCTCTCTCCCAAATGTTTCTTAGAGCTTCATCAAAACATTCGACAAAACCTTTAAGGCTTTCTCTCCTTGTGAGGTAGTTATCCAAAAAAGAATTCATACTTTCTACACGCTGTGTAGTGTTCATTCCAGCCCAGA
>SWLB01000033.1:0-60000 GCA_011114355.1 Carex littledalei | reverse complement strand
TTCCTTTTGGTCACTCAGGGCTTCAATATATGGTCTAGTCTCCTTTTCTATTAACCACTTGTCAAATCCAGGGATCTTTTTCAATCGTGCCTCCATTTCACCAGTACAGCCTGTCAGCCAGAGGTGGGTTGGATTTGTGGATCTACTGTTTGCACCATAACAGTACATTATCTGTAATTTATATATTATTTATTCAGTTAGCATAAGTGACTATAAT
The DNA here is from genome assembly GCA_011114355.1 of Carex littledalei. Lineage (NCBI taxonomy): Eukaryota > Viridiplantae > Streptophyta > Magnoliopsida > Poales > Cyperaceae > Carex > Carex littledalei. The sequence continues at coordinate 59,783 of SWLB01000033.1, read as the reverse complement.
TTAATTTGAGCATTTGGGATGATTTTCATATTTTAAAAAGATAACTAGTAAACTAAGAATTAAATTTATGTCAAGTAAATTGGGAAGGGGCCAAAACAACTCGGCAATGTACCAGCCTAGAGAGTCTCTTACTTTGTAAATTGTGATGATGAAGTAGCAGGCCAGTTCTTGGATATCCGCAATAAAGATATTAAACAATAAACTGGTAGAAAAACAAACAATGTCATTTCTTGATTTGGGTCATGACAAGAATTTGGGGATTTGGAGGGAGGCACATAAATTTAAATTTACATAATTCAATATCCAAATTGCAAATAGTAGAGCGCAAGTTTCATCAGTAACTAATACCCAGGTTACTAATGCACATTGCTCAAATTTTGAAAACAGAATGAAAAGAAAATGCACCTGCTGGGAAAGAGACTGTATTTCATTAGCAGTCATGCGGTTCCCGAAATCAAGATCCAGCACAACCTTCTGACCGACCTCTGCTGCCTTATTAAGCCGTTCGATCTTGTTCCGATGCTCCTCCTTCTCTCGCTTAATCCGCTCCCACGTGGCCTCCTTATTCGACTCAAGCAGCTTTGCCTTCTCCTCAGGCGAGAGCGACTCGATTTTCTCATTCCAGTCGCGACGGCGCTTCTCTTTCTTCTCCGCCTTGCGCTGCTTCTCCGCCGCCTTCTTCTCGGCCTTGCGAGCGGCGAAGCGCTCTAGCTTCAAAAGCTTCTTCTGAGCTGTTTTAGTGAGGGTTTGGGTTGGTTTTGGGTCTGTGTTATCGCCTTCGGGGGAGGCGGTGGCGTGGCTTTCTTCGCCGGGATCAGCCATGGCGAGGCGGCGGTCGCTGTGGTGTGAGTGTAGTGTAGGATTTTCTCGACGGAATGAGGGGTTAATGGAGGGTTTTCTCGTAACTTTTACCAGTTCAAGAAAATGCCCTCAGACTGGAGTTTGAAATAGATATTACAAGGTGCTTGCTCTTCAGCCCAAGCTTCTACAAGGCCCGTTTTAGAATTTGTTACTATGATGCAGTAGTACCAGAAAGGTTAATGAACAATACAGCATGCAGTATGATATTACATCTGAATTATTAAATCTTAGATGTGACCAGGTGAACTTTTTTCACCATTTTTTTTTTAAATAATTATTTCAGTACCCGTGCTACAGTACCCGCACTGTAGAAATAATGTACTATGGTCCCCACTAATTATTATTCTATAAAGATATTATATGTTCCTCACTAATTATTATTCTAAAATTTCAGCAACACTCTTCTTCTATGATCCCCAATAATTGTATGGTCCAAATTCACCTCTAAAATCGCGTCAACCTTCGTAGATATTAATACTTGAAAAATAAGATATTAATACTTTGATGCGTAACTTGTTATGATCATCCCTTTTCCAATTCCCTAATTGTCCCCGCATCAACCTTACCCAATCATCCCCGCGTCAACCTTCATCTAACAAAAATAGTTGACCACATAGGTATAAATACTTTAATGCAGAGGTATAAATACTTGCAGTACTTGATATTAATACTTTCAGACGTCATCTAGTGTCATATGTAAAAAATATTTGCAAGTATAGGAATAAATACTTGCATGTTGAGATGTAAATACTTCTGTGGCGAGCTCGAAAGTACGTCATCATGGATCTCATTTGAAAGAGAAAATTGCGTAGAAGACGTTCGTGATTTTAGATTCGCAAAATTCCTCACAGATCGTTAGAAATATGGACGACATTGAACGGAGAAAAAAAATTCACCTCTAAAAACGTGTATGGTCCCCCATGTATATTGAGTGGTCCCCATAGGTATTTATGGTGCGGGTACGTTTGGGAGATTTGGTTGGGAGATAATTATTTACGTAAAAATTATTCACCTCATAGGTATAAATACTTTCGTGCATATGTATTAATACTTTAGAAAAAAAAATTGTGTTGGAGTATTTGTGATCCCCCAGATAATTATGGTAGTTATTATGCGGGTACAGTGCGGATACTGTAGCGCGGGTACTGTTATCAGCTTCCTTTTTTTTTAACTATCTTAAAAATTTGGGCTCTTCTGTCTCTGTCTTAATGGGTATTACGAGTTCACATAAATCAATTATTGTTACTGTACAAAAAATGGTAATATCGTTTTATCGTTTTAATTTTTATCAGAATAAAATGAAATACCATTTTTTAGTTCTTCGTACGAAGAAAATCATTTTTCTAATAATTTATTAATTTTCTTCATGTCCATCATTAAAAGGATGAACCTCGTCACAAAAAGATGTAATTGTTTTCCGTTATAACGTTTTTGCTTTTCATATGGATTCATTAGAACGAGAAGTCAATATGTTTTCAAGTCAAGATAAGTAATATATATAATATACACCAAATAAGCTATGATGAGGGTGGGGCTTTTGTCCAAATGGTTTTGGACAAAGTCTCATTCAAAGTCGGACCTAAACCGTTCATTCTGTATCAAAATTCGTACAAATATTTATATTCAATGAGTCATTTAAATTTATTAAGTTTTAAATACGTTTGCACGAATCTTAATACAAATTGGACATTTAAGCTTGATTTTGAATGAGGTTTTGTCCAAAGCCCCTCGGACAAAACCCAATCCATAGATGATAGTTGGAGTTTATTATTTTTCCTGTTCATACGTTATCGTTTACTAAGTCCTTTTTCTTTATATATATCCTGAAGTACATTATGACATTAAGTCTTTTTTTTTCTTTTTATTCTGAAGTACATATTATATTATATAAAGTTTTTCTCAAGTCAACACCTTATACATACAGTGTACTCCACTATATATATTGGGAGGGGGGTTCAAATGCACCATAATTTTTGTACTCCAATATGCTCCACATCCTTTATCTCTATTTTTAAAGTCCGAACAGTTGATCTGAGCCGTTCAACATAATCTTCATAATGAAATATGTTTGGAGACCAAATTTTATATTTTTTAGAATTGTTTTACTATTTTTTTAGATAGGTACAATATCACTTTATCGGATGGTCCAGAATCTCCTTAAAAAGGTGATTTTGTACCTATCTAAAAAAATAGTAAAAAAATTCTAAAAAATATAAAATTTGGTATCCAAGCATATTTTATTATGAATATCATGTTAAGCGGTTAAGATCGACTGTTCTGACTTCAAAAATAGAGATAAAGAATGTGAAGCATATTGGAGCACAAAACTAATGGTGCATTTGAACCCTCCTCATATATTGGATAGAATTTGAACCATATTCATCATAAATTTTAAAAGAATATCGGCCTTAAGTAAAATGCTATAATTTAGCGTGTCTTTAAAAAATCAATCAGAATAAAAATTTAGAGGGGGCAGTTCGAATGCTGCTTATTTGATTAGACATTTGAGATAATCGAGTCTTGACAATTTCAAATTTGATCTTTATTTATTGGTTGGAAATGCTTGTCTAGGAACGCTAATTATCCAACTAACGCATTTAAAACCAAATTGAAAAGTGAAAACTATGGATTTGTCAACTAAAACTTCTATTATTAGATATCCGTCCAAAATCATATACTTTAATAATATCCCTAATTCTGATGTTACCGAATTAATCTGATTCATATTACTAATTAATTGATAAAAAATGACTGCCATGCATGTTCATACAATCGCAGTTGTCTTCCTAAAGCAATGACACTTTTGTTTATTTTCAATCATCATATTTGTGTGTGTAATTGAAATATAACCTTTTATTTTTGCTAAAGATTCCAGTCAATTATCTATTAAAAACTAAGGAAAAAGGATAAGTAGATAAAACTTTGATTTCAGGGTTAGCTACTATTCTAAATAGGTTTGGATATACACAATACAAAGAGCAATCACCATACCACCTATCTAACTAGAATGAGGTAGTGGCACCATTACCTATAATTCTATTAATCCCTATATCGTACATATTACTATCACTAAGGATACCAGACCAGAAAGACGAAACTCGAGATATATCCAAACCAGATGAACCATATTTATCAAATAAGATAATTTTCAGTTTCCCTCAATTGTGAGATTTTATTAATATCCAAAGTTAATTAGAAATTAATAAATATACCCAGATCCGCTGGGATTCGATAAAAAAGTCCGTAAATGGCCGGTACCGTATTTATTTCAGTACCGGCCATTAAATGGTCGGTACTCTTATTTTTTGTTGTTGTTGTTGTTGTTGTTTTAGACCCTATAAATATCTATTTTTCTCTCTCCCCCTCACAACTCACAACTCCAGCCAAAAATACTCTCAATTCAGGTAATTTTTTTTATTTAATTTATTTTTTTTTATTTATTTTTCAGTAACCTATATGTGTAAATTAGTAACCTGACAATTGTTTACCGTTTTCCAAAATATAGTTTGTTTGCCATGACCATGATTTCATTACACTATGATGGGAAGGTTCTTAGTAATGCATACGGGGCTTATTACAATAAATACCCAATTAATTCATTTATGATTCTTGATGATATCTCACCATGGGACTTGAAATCCATTATTTACACATGCACTGGTTATAACCCAGAAAAGTGGAACTTAGAATTGGCAACCCGAGTTTGTAATGAAAACCACGGGAAATATACCATTGCGAAACTACTAGATGAAAGTACTTGGAGAGGGTGTACTGCCATTTAAAGGCCACTGGAATTTTTATAATAGAAATCTACGCCAGAAGAGTTCCGATAGAGCCAGGGGTTGGAAATTCACGCCAAAATTCAGTTGCGCCAACTTATACAACACAACGAGAACCATACACTCCCGTCGTTCCTCCAACACAACGAAAACCATACACTGACCCATAAACAGACAGTCCCTACACTCCACCAGCCCCAATCACGACTTCAACCAATACTCCAAGTTTCATCCCCACTTAGACCCGTGCATGTGGTGAAGGAGAGGCGGTTGAAGTGCAAGGGGAGCCATCTGGAAGCCAACCGAGGAGGTCAACTAGTAGGCGTACAACAATGGCATCTGGAAGCCAAGTAGGGCCATCTGGAAGCCAAGTAGAGCCATCTGGTAGGCAATCTGGTTGGAGCTGCACCGGCATTCTGTGGACTCCATTAAATGAGGCCGCATTGGTGTTCTGTGACCTGGGTAGATTCGGAAAAACTCAGATTTTGTGGTTTTTTTTTTTTCAAGAAATGCTATTTTTAAAATTTTCGGACCATTAAACACCTAACCCAAAAAAACGAAAGATTTTGTTGCACCATTGCAAGCCACGTTCTTTGTGCTGTTCCCCAGGACACCGTCAATCAAATCATGCTGCGTCAATTACAGGTCTTGTTGTCAATCTAAGAACTCTTCTTATAGAACTATATTCGAGTAGAACTAGGGTTTTTCTAAGTTTACTAAGGCTCTTTGTGAACTTAATTCTAAAATTTGTGGGACTGACTTCAAATGATGAATTCGAACTGCTGAAATTCGTCTAACTTACGAGTGATGTGTCCACATACAAAATTTTTAATTTTTTGAACTAATTTTGTATAGAGTCAAGTGATAAAAAACATTCAAAAAATGAATTCCTTAAAATGAATTTATAAACTTTCTAATTTTGACCGCTTGACTTTATACAAAACTAATTTGAATGTTTAAAATTTTTGCATGTAGACACATCACGTAAGATATATGAATTTCAACAGTTCGGATTCATCATTTTAAAACAATTCAATAGATTTTAGAGTTAAATTCACCAAACCTCTGGGTGAACTTAGGTACACCCTAGTTCTACTCATAGTGACAAATCAATAGTTCGGGTTCGGTTCGGCGAGGTCAAAAATTCGTGATTCGGGTATAATTTGGGTATAATTCGGAAATGATTCGGTACAACAAGGAAGCAGAAAAAAAAACCCAAAAAAACCGTAAAAAATTATCAATGTGACAATTTTATTTCATTGTTTCGGTTCAAATTGATGCACACCAATATGGTCTCGAAGACATTAAAAGAAAATTAATCATTTGTTTGTAAATCACTTTCTCGTTAAATTAATAGACTACTTGAGTTTTCTCGAGTCCATTTAAAAACATTAAAATATTAAATGATTAAATGGCTGCTGGGCTACTAAAAAACTAAAAAAGTTGGCCTTTGTCAAGTCCAATATTGGGCTGGTAGCCTGGTAATTCGCACAAAGATTAAAATGACATCAATTACACCTTTAAATGAATGGGTCCTACTGTCAGATTTACCTTCTTCTCTTTTTTTCCTTTTCTATATCCCGTTTTTTATCTATTCTTCAGCCGATTTCATGCTGAATCTCAAATATGTTTTGAATTGGTTTTTTCTCGAAATGATTCAGCAGTTCTTTAGGTAAATCTGACCGAGTTTTTGAGAAGAAAACGCGAATAAAACGGAAAATTCGTAAAATTCGCGAATAATTCGCGAATTGACCGTTTAATTCGCGAATCACCGTATTAAACGCGGATTGATCCGCTGATGGCTTAGAAACGTTTAATTCGCGAATAATTCGCGAATTAAACGCGAATCTTGTTACTGTGTTCTACTCACTATATTCCGGGGCGTAGAACTGAAAGTAGGAAACTCAAGGGCAAATTCCAACACCCCAAGCCATTTGATATTTTATTGGCCGCAAACTCGGACCACACGTCACGTTGTGACGTTGTGACGTTGTGACGTTGTGAATTAAAGAGACCAAATCCTCTGAAGTAACTCAAATTCTGATTCTAGGTCGGAAATTTCCAAGTCCTTCAATATTCGTGCTAAAATAGAGTCAATCCAAGTTCCAAGTTCTTCCATATTCGTGTTAAAAGTAGATCTGACGGTCCCGATCTAAATTCAAACTTTGAGTTACTTCAGATAATATGTATTAACGAATTTGAGCCGCAAAACCTTTTTTTTTTTTAAAGAAAAGGAGCCGCAAAACCTTGTTCTCAGTTTCTCAAAAAGACCTGTCGATTTTTTAAATGCAGTCTACTCTAGCTGAGTCGCCAGGTGGTAATTTGATCATGTGTTATATATAGGCCCCTCGTTCCTCGGGCTGTCAACACTCAACTCCACAGTTCACAAACAGAGACGAAAGATGCTGAACTCTCGCACGAAATTAGTTCTGATCCTCGCTTTACAAATTATAGCTTTCCTTCTAGATTATCCCAATCAATACACTTTCGTCCTTCCAAACACACCGTCAGATTCCCAACCGCAGCAGGTGGAGATCACTATTAAAACATGCCCTTGTGTTGAGCCCAAGACATCACTTGATCTACTATGCAAGTTCGTAATTAATGATCTAAAGGAGATCTACGACAAGTCAGCTCAACAATGTCTGACGGCGTTTGCTATAATAAAGAAGTTATGTACTGATTTAAGTGGTAAATATGATGGAAGTGATATGTTTATCCCCATAGTTCTGGAGATTATTCTCAATTGTGACATAGCCGTTGAAAATTCAAACGATGGACAATACCCTACCTGATTGATCGATGTCAGCCAACAATTACTCTCTACTTTTGTAGTCCCTGATTGAATAGCCTTTGATATTTAATACTTTTTTTAAAGGTACAAAGTTGTCTAGACTCGTTTTTGTTCTCTGTTTTAAATCTTTTGTGTGATATATTTGTTCTCAAAGCTTTCTCGGTTGTTTAGATGTTTAATTACAAGTTCTTTGTATATATTATTTGCTCTATTATTTGCTTATTTTAACACAAAAGTTAGTTTTCAAGACTAATTATGTATTAATAATTAACGAGACCCTCAAATATGGTTGGTCAATGTCACTATCAAATAAACCGTAAAGAATATAAAATGAATTAATTTTCGTCCAAGTATATTCATCTCGAGAAATTCTTAAACACTGAGAGCTTTTCCCAAAATAATTCCAACTGGATTCCTTGTAAAAAAAAATTAAACCCGCCCCAATTCCTTCTTTTAGGTTAGACACTTTTCATGTATTTTAAATTTGAAATTAATATTTGATCTAGTTACTAAGATAATATTTACGTACGAGTGATTATATATTCAATTCTATTATATTTTTTTTACATATATAAAATTCAAAATTTTGACCTCAAATTTATTTTAAAAACATTAAATTTTGGACTTCTATCTTGTCCGTCAACCTCGATTTCTTTGTCATCCGGTGCCCAATGGTGGGAGGAGGCGCATGCCACACATCTCTTTCGGAGTGAAGAGAGAGATTCTGAATACGATTCGAAGACTCCAATTTATGCGTTTGTCCTGAGTCCTGACTGGATCATGATTATTTTGAGGTGTCAAAGTAGTTTAAGAGTTTCACTTGAGCGAGCGGTTGATGAATATTCAATTTTAAGGTGTCATATCTTCTCCGATGTAGGATATGCTCTACCGGAGTTCGGTGATTTTTCTAAGGAGGAATATCACGTATACCCCTCAAAAACATTAAAATTACGTATTTCTCCCTCTAAATTTTGAAATTACGTATTTCTCCCTCTAAACTTTAAATACTCACAAATTTACTCATTTTATTTACTTTTATATTAAAATTCATTTTACATTTATAAAACACCCATTTTAGCCTTTATTAAAAACATATAAAGCCCATCAGACTCAAATTTGAATATGAACGGTTCATCTACCATCCGAACTGCTTTTAGATATGTGCATGCAAAATCGGCACAAATCTTGATGCGAACACACACGCATATTGAAGTGACATGCACAGATCTTAATGCGATGCGCGCGCATCAGAATTGCTTTAATATTTGTTCGTGCTAGACCAGCAGGAATATTGAAGCGATGCGCACAGATCTTAATGCGATGCGCGCAGATCGGACGGTACAGGAACCCTTCAGATTCAAATTTGAGTCTGATGGGCTTTTATATGCTTTTAATAATGAGTAAAATGGGTATTTTAAAATTTTAGAATGAGTTTTACTATAAAAGACAATAAAATGGATAAATTTGTGAGTTTTTGAAGTTTAGAAGGAGAAATACGTAATTTCAAAGTTTAGATAGGGAAATACGTAATTTTGAAGGTTTTGAGGCGTATACAGTGAAATTCCCCCTTTTTCTAATGAGTATTTTTTTTTTTTTTTGACAAAAGTGGGAGATATCCCCGATATTTTTATTAAAACCCCCAAAAAAAAACAAATTATCAAATCTGCTCCCACTCCAACTTTATTTTTATTTCTACCCCAACCGCCCGTGGACTGGGCGGTCCACTTTTCCCACCAGACCGCCCAGCCACTGGGCGGTCCACTTTTGAAACTTGACCGCCCAGGGGCTGGGCGGTCCACTTTTCAAACCTGACCGCCCAGGGGCTGGGCGGTCCACTATGAATTTTTTTTTTTTTTTATAGGCGGTCCGCTGGGAGCAGACCGCTCCCCATTCTCTTTCGTCTCTGCCTCTGCCTCCTGTGTCGCCGCCCCGCCGCCCCGCCGAGTCGCCGCCCGAACCACCACCCCAGTCTCTCCCTCTCTCCCTCTCTCCCTCTCTCTCTCTAGAGCTCTCTCTCTCTCCCTCTCTTCCTCTCTCTCTCTTCCTCTCTCTCTCTAGAGCTTCCTCTCTCTCTCTCTTCCTCCCTCTTCCTCTCCCTCTTCCTCTCTCTCTCTCTCTCTCTCTCTCTCTTCCTCTCTCTCTCTCTCTCACCCGAATCCTAATTTCGGCCATATCGGCGACAGTCCGATTATTTTCGGGTAAGTTTCTAAATAATTTTTTTAATTTATATTTTGTATCTTGTATTGGCATTGGAACGATTGGTAGAATTGAATTGTTAATTATCGTGTCCGGGTTGTTGATTTTCCCGAAACGATTGAATTGTTCAAAATTAGGGTTTCCGGTATTAGAGTTTGTAGTTTAGGGATTTAGGGTTGACAAAACTGAAGTTTATAAATTAGGGTTGAATTGTTAATTATCGTGTGCGGGTTGTTGATTTTCCTGTCGCGATTTAATTGTTAAATTAGGGTTGAATTGTTAAATTAGTGTTTATGATTGAATTGTTTAAATTAGGGTTGAATTGTTAAACAAATATTTAGGGTTGAATTGTTTAAATTATGTTGAATTGTTAAATTAGGTTTGAATTGTTAAATTAGGGTTTAGGGTTGAATTGTTAATTTAGGGTTTAGGGGTTAAATTAGGATTTAGGGGTTAAATTAGGGTTTAGGGATCAAATTAGGGTTTATGGTTGAATTGTTAGATTATTGTTGAATTGTTAAGTTAGGGTTTAGGGTTGAATTATTTAAATTATGTTGAATTGTTAAATTAGGGTTTAGGGTTGAATTGTTAATTTAGGGTTTACGGTTTAAGGTTGAATTGTTAAATTAGGGTTGAATTCCTAAATTAGGGTTTATAAATCAGGATTTATAAGATAAAATCTTATGTTTATTGAAATGTAGTATGGTCAGAACTAGACGGGGACGTGCATGGGATGCCCCTCTGGAGACGGGGGAGAGTTCACATGATCACGATGCTGAGGCATCCGGTGCAGCGGCATCCGGTGCAGAGGCATCCGGTGCAGAGGCATCCGGTGCAGAGGCATCCGGTGCAGAGGCATCCGGTGCAGAGACGTCCGGTGCAGAGACGTCCGGTGCAGATGCTCCCTTTGGAGATTATCCCCCTCACCATCCTGACACATTTAGTCCTCTTCTGTGGACCCCACATGTCAGGCACCGTGTCTCACTTGCATCTATGGAGGTACGTTGGTTTTGTAATCCTAATTTAAATAGCATTATTTAATTAGACGTTTATATTGAAATCATTGTAAAATGCAGGACACGACGATGCTGACAGTGAGACATCGCACCCCCGAGATACGATACGTCCGTCACCCGTTGATGGAGCGGTGCATCATGCATCTCGGGTTGTATCAGCTGGCCACTATGACTCACTGTGATATTGACCAGGCTCTCGTTTGCGGTCTAGTGGAGAGATGGCGACCGGAGACGCATACATTTCACCTTCCGGTTGGGGAGATGACAGTCACACTAGGTGACGTCAGCGCCTTGTGGGGTTTACGGATAGATGGCGACCCCATCGGTGGTGTCTCAGACGATCCGGACCTGATGCACATGATACCGGAGCTGCTGGGGGCCGCTCCGACGGACTTGCAAAAGAAGAAGAAGAAGAAGAAAGGAGAGGAGGAGGAGGAGTACCGGTATTCCAAATACTGCATCAGTCTTGCGGCGCTCCGCAGTTACTTCCACCGGCGTAGGATCACCCCCGAGACACGTGACGAGCAGACCGTTCTGAGGTAATCACAAACAGTTGCAAATTAAAATATGTTATGGATTCAAAAAAAATTGTAGTTATTTATGTCTCCACTTTATGTTGCAGGTACGTGAGGGCGTTTGTCATGGATTTATGTGGCAGCGTCATGTTTGTCGATTCCAGCGGTGACGCAGTCCCGATTATGTTCCTCTCTCTGCTGAGGGACATTCAGCGGCCGTCGAAGTGGAACTGGGGTGGAGCCGTGCTCGCCCACTTATACCGGGGCTTGTGTCATGCTTGTCTGGTAAGTTTATACAAATATTTTAATTTTTTTATTACAAATATTAGGGTTCCATATTTACCAGAAGTGCACCGCATGTCCAAAATTTAGGCGACGAACAAGCAGATTGCCGGACCGCTTCTTCTACTCCAGCAGTGGTCCTGGTCGCACATACCGGTGTGTCGGCCTGTTCCTCCAGCTCAGCATGGGTTATGGACGGGAGATGACCCCGAGAGACGTCCGGGGTACGGTGCCATATGGGCTCCTCCCCACACATACGAGGACACGGGCAGGGGGAGGACCGTGGGGATTTCGTATGTCCGGGGTCAGCTCCAGATGCTTCACGAGGCGAGCATCACCTGGTACCCCTATCGGCTGTTCTACGATCGGGGCCTTCTGTGCCAGCTGACTTTAGACCAGAGACATCTCTCGTTTTATCGGGGGCCGTGTGTATGCTTCTGGATAGTTGAGTATCACTATCCTGATCGAGTGCCCCGTCAGTTTGGCTTGGATGCATATGTCCCTGATTTTCCAGAGTTGGGCGAGCAGCAGACCACCCAGCTGCACAGGTAACTACCCACTACCTTATTGTTTGCCTATTTTATTACTTGTTCAGCCATACACGTTGCTAATTAATTTATATTGCAGCACTAAACACAACAAGCCCAAAGTCGACTGGATGACGCGTTTCTGGGAGCATTACCAGCGTGCTGCATCACCTGGGGATCACTTATGGACCCCGCCTCCAGCTCCAGATGCCCCTACGCCGGCCGGGCCTTGGAGATTACGATATTTAGTCTGGTACCAGAGATGGGGCATGCCGACCGTTTATCTACAGGGGGACTATGGTGATGCTCTCCGACGGAGACTCACGGGTGACGGATCTAGGACTTACTTGCCTTTCGGCCCGATCCATACTCGTTCGGTATGTTTAAATGAAACTGAAATGCTTAAAAAATTATAGTTATTTATTCATCTTCCAATAATAATAATAAAAATACGTTGTGTGCAGATTTTGACGGGTATTAGAGGAGTGGCACACAGCTTGGTGTGCATGGCGAGAAAAAGTTGGAGAGCGATAGGATGTCAAATGCTCCAACACAGTGCACCGATCGTGGAGGACTCTGGCTGGGACGGTCGCCTCGTTGGTATGTTGCACGATGCTGGGGAGGACATCAATTGGCGCGAGATAAAGGCCCCACCACTAGATCCGGAGCAGCTTGGAGACCCTATCTACGCTGCGGAGATGCCGCCACCTCCTGCAGGTAATAATATGTCATACAAATGATCATTATTAAGTGTCTCTCTAAAAGATCATTCTTATTAATTTATCTTCATGTCTGCAGATGATGACTCGGGTTGGGCGATCCACCAATGGGTGTTGAACAACAACGCGTGGAACGCGTACTACAACGAGTATGGAGTTCCAGTGCAGCTTACCGAGGTAGCAAAAGTTCATTATTTAATTAATTTACTCGTTACTTCTATGTCTTTAATTTAACATTGTTTACATGCAGGATGAAGCTGCCGCCGCCGCCGCCGCCGCCTCATTCTCATTGGATGACCTAGCTCCAGATGAGGGCGGATGGGAGCCAGCTAGCTCCCACCGACCGCAGTATATGGAGCCCAGACAGCACGACGGCGAGGCCAGTGGGAGTGAGGCACAGACTGCAGATGGCTTTGCCGCTGCTATATTTGGCACACCGCCTCCGGCCACGTATCCTCCTACTTGGGAGGCCGATCCGTGGGTGTTGCGTACACAGGCGGGGATCCGTGGGGAGCATGCATTACACCTGGGGGCGGACCCATGGGCGCGCGAGACCGTACACGATGACATGCAGGTGGATGAGGTTCACCAGAGGCGTCCGCCGTCGCAGAGGGAGCACCGTGCACCTGATAGGCTGGACCTCTCCGGACCTCGCCCTCGTCGTCGCCGTTAGGGTTTTATATTTTTTTTAGTTTGATAGGTTTCTAGTATTTTAGTTTGGATTATTATATTTCGTGTTTGGACTGTTATGTTTCATTTTTAGACTTACCATTTCGATTACTACTTTTGTTGTTTAGACTTACCATTTCGATTACTACTTTTGTTGTTTAAACTTACCATTTCGATTACCAATTAGAAACATTTAAACATTAACAAAACTTAATATAAAACTAATCAATTATATTAAAGCTAGACAATTACATAACATATACAAATAATCGTCAATTATAAAAATATAATCGTCAACAAATAATAAATATATATCATACAATTTAATATGAAACATTCAAACAAATCATTACAACAATTTAATATAAAACATTCAAACAATTAAAACATAAAACTCTTATAAAAAAAAAACAATAGCAGACCGCCCAGCCCCTGGGCGGTCAAGTTTCAAAAGTGGACCGCCCAGTGGCTGGGCGGTCTGGTGGGAAAAGTGGACCGCCCAGTCCACGGGCGGTTGGGGTAGAAATAAAAATAAAGTTGGAGTGGGAGCAGATTTGATAATTTGTTTTTTTTTGGGGGTTTTAATAAAAATATCGGGAGATATCCCACCAGTTTCATATATTGAAACTTAAAAGAGTATTTAGTTACAAAAGACAGGGTTGTATAACCACTGTGCGATAGCTAAGCATAATAGATGGGCCTAATCCATGATTGCAAATTACAAGGCAAATCAGGAAAGGCAATGTTCAAGCTAGAAATCACCAAGCTAGCTAAAAAGTTTGCTAGAATTAACAAGAAACAGACAAGTAATAAAAGTAGCTCCAATTGTTATGTCCTAATAGCATCTAGTACAAGTAGTCCCAGAAGAAGTAGCATCAGAATCAAAGCTAAAGACAGAATCCGTTGGATCATGATGCTTAGAGAGATCTGACCCCTCTAGTTAAAAGAGTATTTAGTTACAAAAGACAGGGTTGTATAACCACCGTGCGAGAGATCATGATGCTTATTCCTTCCATATAAAGCATACAAAATTACAAACGGAAACGGATGCTACTCTATCTAAATTCTGATGCTTTGATTAACCTACATGAAAAGTATATAACAAGATTTGTATTTACACTCGAGGAGTCGTATATTTCATTTAAAAAATTTCAGTTGATGGGCTATGCATGCAGTAAGAAAAATATAATTCTCCAGCTAGTTATTTCAAAGCATAAAATGAAGATTGGTTTGAATTTAAGTACAATTAAATAATTACAGGACATGAGATGGTGCAAATTTGGTTTGGAACAATGATACATGAAAAACAACGATCAAGTAATAGGACATGAGATGGTGCAAATTTGGTTTGGAACAGTGATACATGAAAAATAATTATCATATTAATACAGATACCTGACACCAACATGGCCTCGTATCCTATTCCAAAAAAAAAAAAAAAAACTATAGTTTTGTAAACTTCCATTACATTAGGTTAATCCTGCTCGAGTCAGACATATTTTACGGTAGCTTGCTTCCGACCTGGTGTGTGGGGAAATGGAAACAAAAAGAATGAGAAATGTTACTGACCAGAAATATCCAATCTCAAATTTGATTTCGCAAATAATATTACCCGAGAAGCAAAGGAACTCAAGGAATCAATTTTTACCATAATGCACCAAGTGAGGTTTGGGTCTGACTAAAACTTGGACCCCGGCCTAACTCTATCTGATTCTTTGATCAACTTCAATATGAAAAATATATAACAAAAATTGTATTTATGCTATGCAATAAAAAAAATATCTTGTGCTAGAAAAAATTTAAGCAAATGGATGATTAAGATTGTTTTTAATTCAAGTAAAATTAAAAGAATCATGCCTAAGAAAGTCCACGGGCATACACTAATCTATATCTCACCATCGCTCTCTGGTTATTTTAAATAATTATTTCTCCAATTCTGATGCAACCAGCTGAACTCTACTGAAGTAATAAGACAAGATTCTTTTGATTGAAATGCCTAATCTCTAAACTCTATGTTCTACTAATTTCTGGAATAATGCCTCCGTGAATCAATGGATACTTACCAGAAGAAGAGCAATGATGAAACGGGCACTGATACATAGATTTATATACCCCCATAATTTTTTTTGCTAAATGACTAATTTCTTCCCTAAAACAGAGCAATATCCTCAAATAGACACATTTCCCTGACAAGAAGCAGCATAAACCTCTTCCAGCTCGGGGATTTCATTTTTATACGGCCTGACAAACTTCTCAAGGAAGTTGTTTTCAGACATCTTAACCACACTGCATAAACTGGCTCTTTTTTTGATACCCTTGAGTTTCAAAATGCTCAGCACATGTTGTCTAGGCACAACATTTTTCTCCAAGCTGTACGAAAGGAGTTCAGGTTTAGAAGATATGTCCTTACTCGTAAGCCCGGCACAGCCAAGAAGGTAATCAATTTTGGACTTGAGCAACTTCTCGGATTGACAAACCATATTGGGAAATCTTATGAAAGCAGTTTGCACCTCTTCATCCGACCACCCGCAACTGTTTCTCAAGAATTCTAACTTCCTGATAATGAAATCCCTACTGCACCTGCCCACTATAAAAAGGCCAAGAACAAACATTCCCGACTTTCGGACAAACCCCATTGCCTCAGTTTCTTCTATAATTTTCTTGATATAATCTGAGCTGCTGAGTTTGCTACCCAGTACTAAATACAACCTCCGGACATCCTTATCCGAGAAACCATAATTCTTCAATAGATTTATACTGGGTATCACGACCTTATCAATGTCAAAATGGAGGAACTTGCCGTTCCTCTGAAAGATCTTTAACATGGCATCATCGTTGCCCATATAATCTCTCCAAAATTGAAGGCGTGAGAGGGCACAATTCAAAAGGACGAAAGGAGCGCTCCGAATCAACTTGACGAGTGTTTGTCCAGTAAAACCACCGGCCACTAGTGTACGGACACGTGGTTCTAGAGTATTGGACACGCTGCAGCACAGCAGCCGTGGGTTCCATGCGATGAGGCCCTTGATCTGGTAATCGGTCAAGCCGGTCTCTTTGAAGAAGCGCACCACAGATTCAGGCCGGTCGGGGGTTTTGATCGGGGAGAACGTTGATGAAGCGGCAAGCCTCAACGCTCGGTCAGGGGAGATGCCAAAGGAAGAGATGAGGTACTGGGCCACGAACGGGAGGTCCTTCGTTTGGTGAGATTCAGTGGAGAGTCGGAGAAGTGGTAAGAAAAGGGTTAGACGTAGGTGAGGTGTGGAGAATTGATGGGAAAGGGAGAACTTCTTTGCTACGAGGAAAGCCATTGGGCGCGGCGCTGGAAGACGACTGGAGCTGGTAACTGCGGCGGATCAGCAGTGGTGACGACTGTACTCAGCCACCCAGGATTTAGGTTTAGAGTAGTTTATGTTTGACTGAACTTGGGGACGGAATTCGGATCACATAACCTAACAGAATGTTACTGTTTAGATCTGGACCGTTCAATCAGACCCGTTTTAAATCAGTTAAAGCCCAATAAACTGAACAATTCGGACAATCCCAGGGCTGTGCAAAATCGCTCAAACTCGTAACTCGTTCATTTACAACTCGAGTCAGTTCCAACTCAAGTTAGCTAACTCGTTTAATAAATAAGCTGAGTTTGAGCATACCTCAACTTGCTTATTAACAATTCGAGTTACACAAAATTCGTCATAATAAATCTCATACATTTCTAAATGATTCCTAAGTTGCTGTTTGGATTGTTTATTTTGTTAGTTATCTTGTGAATTACTTGTGTTTATATAAACTTTTATTAAGGCATTTGAATTTTTTGTATTTAGATAAACTATTACTAGTATATAACTACAACTAAGTAAATTGATCAGTCAAATGAGTTATAAACAAGTTGTGAGCTAACTCGAGTTGATAATGAGCTGAACTAGAGTTGGCTTTGTAGCTCGAACTGACTCACTCATTAACTAAACGAGCTGAGCACGAGTTGGAGGTAACTCGTTCAAACTCGGCTCAGTTACAGCTCTAGACAATCCTAGTATATACATTTTAACATTGTGACATCGAAAAATACACTTAATATTTTCCTATTAGTTTCTCTATGATTATTCTGTAGCAATTTAGCTTGTTTTCGCAGGTAATGGAGTCAGAGCAATATTCTAAATCCGGAGGCTTGTGTGCAAAATAAGCACTAGTAGTCAACAATCCGTACGATTGGAACGTTGAAGGAAATTTAGTGCTTCGGAAATTTTCTCATTTTCTTCCTCATATTCTCGAGATTTTTTTTTTTCTATAGAGAGAAACGAAAGAGTACCTTATTTTTTTTACTGATAGCCAGTAATAGCTTCACCGATGGATTTTTTTTTAAAACGTAATTAAAATAATTAATTTTAAAAAAACAACTTGATTAGTGAGTTTTTTACAAAAACCGTAAAAACCGAAATGTCATTTCGGTTTAAGGGTTTTTTTTTTTGCTACACCGAATTGCCATTTCGGTTTAGCCTATTTTCACAAAACCCCACTTCCAACTGTGTAACCTTGCGTGTAAATCCCCCTAAACCGAAATGGCAATTCGGTTTAGGGGTTTTTTAGCCTAAACCGAATTGTCATTTCGGTTTAGAGGCTTTTTTAACCTAAACCGAATTGTCATTTCGGTTTAGGGGCTTTTTAAAATTTTTGTATTAATGTTTGTATTAATATTTTTTGATATTCATTATGGAATTTCTGTTTTTCTGATATCTGACATCTGTCGATAAATCATCAAAACTGTACTGAACCGTAATATTTTTGTATATATAAATTATATTATCTGAAAACTAGACTTCGACGCCTTTCTTTTGATATGAAGAACCCAAAAATCCATGTAGCCATTTATTCATAATTGAATTTTCAATCTGGTCGAATTTCCAAGACTGCTCACTGGAATTTCTGAATTTCTGTTTTTCTGATTTCTAACCTCTGTCGATAATCGTCAAAACTGTACCAAACCGTAATATTTTTGTATATACAAATTATATTATCT
The DNA here is from genome assembly GCA_011114355.1 of Carex littledalei. Classification (NCBI taxonomy): domain Eukaryota; kingdom Viridiplantae; phylum Streptophyta; class Magnoliopsida; order Poales; family Cyperaceae; genus Carex; species Carex littledalei. The sequence continues at coordinate 41,411 of SWLB01000033.1, read as the reverse complement.
GAAAACTAGACTTCGACGCCTTTCTTTTGATATGAAGAACCCAAAAATCCATGTAGCCATTTATTCATAATTGAATTTTCAATCTGGTTGAATTTCTGAATTGTAAATTTTCTGAATTTCTGAATTTCTGATTTTGAATATGTCTGAATTCCATGGAATTAAATATAGCTAAACCGAAATGTCATTTCGGTTTAGCCTTAAAAAAACTCTAAACCGAAATACCTATTCGGTGTAGGCTCAAAAAAAGATTTTCTGTGGCATTGTTCCTACAACCCCACGAAAATTCTATACACCGAAATGGCAATTCGGTGTATCAAAAAAAAAAAACCTTCAAACCGAAATGGCATTTTAGTTTTTACGGTTTTTGTAAAAAACTCAGTAATCAAGTTGTTTTTTTTAAATTAATTATTTTAATTACGTTTTTAAAAAAAAAATCCTTCACCGATTCTAACCCATTTTGTTTTAATTATGCCGTGTTAGAATTTGTGCCACTTATTGAACCGATCCTAAACCATTTTTTTATCCATGGGTTATGCAAATGGTGCCACATGGAATCCCGATTTAGATTAGATCGGTGGCTAGCATACCGATATCAAACACTGAAAAATCTATCTAATAAAGCTTTAGAGATAGATGTAGCAGAACGAGCCCAAGTAAATTTTCTATTATGCAAAGGTAGTTCAACCAACTCTAAATTAGAAATAAGTGTATTAAATCAATTATTTAATGTTACATTAAAGGAGGGGCCTTGTTCTCACTATGTGACGCAGTGCGTACCGAGATCGCAACCGATTCAGACTCGGATACGGACGATGGCCACAATAAATCCAAACCAATCAAGGATTTAATTTATTCAACTTGAAATTAATGGCATGGATGGTCTTCTAGGATTCTTGAAGCAATTAAACAATTTAATAATTTCCTTTGGAATCTGTTTTGTTCAACAAACGTATTTACTTCTTTTTGGGTTTTGGGTTTTTAATTAATTAGCATTTATTTTGTTCTCTTAAGGATTAAGAAAAATTTAGGCTATAAATAGATTCGGATATGAAGGTTGTAAAACAGGGAATTGATATATGAAATTGAGTTGAGTTTAGTTAAGTTCTATTGTGACTGAAATTCCATTTTATTCTCCTCTTTACTAATAAACCGAGTACTTGAGCTTATCGGACAAGATAGTATCGGGACCGCCTTGCGTCACTATGGGATCTAATAAGATTAAAATCACCCCAAACAAGCCAAGCAAGTGGGCCTAAAAGAGAACATTGGAGTTCATTTAAAAAAACTGTCTTTTGTGTAGTGATAACAGGAGCATAAACCACAGTAAATAACTATTCAAAGGTTCAGTTTTATTTTTAAATGGACAGTAATGGAAAAAATCTTTTATCCAGGAATTTAAAACCCAGAACTTAGAATCATCTAAGCCAAGGAGAACACCACCAGAAGAACCAATAGAGCTTTTAGAAAGCTAGAAAGTAATTGAATTGCTAAGTGCATTTGAAATCCTAGTAGAAAAAAAATCCTTTGAGTCTCCCGAATGCCTATGACATCATTTTTTTTAAAAGATGATTTTAGAGTATCTACATTCCAGCAACTCAAATGAGTTTCTAAATAACTGTTAACTACTTTTTAGAAATTAAGGTCTCTAAAGTTTTTAATTCTCACATCTCTGAAATTAATTTTAGAGTTTCTATTAAGCCACGTCAGCAATAAATTAAAAATGAGAAATAATTTGAGCCAATCATTTGATAGTTTATAAATAGTTTCTTAATAAGAAATTTTACTGCATAGTTTATAAATTAAAAACTCTCTCACATCTCTAAAACTGAATTAGAAACTGTCACATCATATTAGAAACTCTAATAGTACCAGAGATGTAGATACTCTTAGAGCCCTTCTTTTTTGGAATAAACCTAATCCTCTAGCATTCCAGGTGAGAAAATTAATCATTAGTAATTGAACTTGTACTTTTAAATAAAATATAATATCTTAGCCAATCGATTTTAAATGATTGCCGTATTGCTCAAATATTATTATGGATATAGAGTAACGGATTACAACCCAAATCGAATAAATTCATCTTTTTAGGAGATCATTCTTTTTGCTGACATAATAGTTACTTTTAAGTACGCTGAAAGTTAATCATGCTTTCTTCAAAAGAAAAAAGGCATTAGAAGGTATATTGGACTTTTGGAATTCGTATCCTCTACATTAACTCAAACTTTGAGTTAATGCAGAATGAATCGGACCGTCCGATTCATTTTGGCACGAATATTTAAGGTGCTTAGTGCATTCTACTTTGAGCTGGATTAGTCTAGATTCTGATCGGACGGTCAGTATGAATAACTCAAAGTTTGAGTTGATGTAGAGGATACGGATTCAAACTTTTGGTTGTAAAAATAGGAGTGTAAACAGATTCAGATTATCCGGTCCGAATTCGCTCCGAATCCAAATTATTCGGACCAGATAATTTCTTAAGTAGCTAAAGGAAGCGGATATCCGAATTATCCGAATATAGAGTAACATATTACAACTAAATCGAATAAATTCATCTTTATAGAACATGTACAATCCAAATAACATTTTTACTAATTTGAATAGCACTATTTTCATACTAATCTGAAAATCACTATTTTTTTCCTATTCATATATACTAATCCCAAATTTCATTATTCTAGTAACTATTTTAGCTCCGATCCAAACATGCCCTGATTTATGCTATGCATTAAAAGAATCTCTCTTGCTAGAAATATCTAAGAAAATGGATGATTATTGATTAAGATTGTTTTTAATTCAAGTAAAATTAAAAGAATCATGCCTAAGAAAGTCCCCGGGCATACACTAAACTATGTCGCACCATCGCTCTCTGGTTGTTTTAAGAAATTATTTCTCCAATTCTGATGCAACCAGCTGAACTCTGTTGAAGTAATAAGACAAGATGTGGTCCTAATTTTGTTGAAATGCCTAATCTCTAAACTTGAGTGAGCCTATGGTGCTATGCATAGCACGGATGGGGTCCGTGCTACGGCTCAAAATTTGACTTTTCAAAATCCTAACGGTCGATCCAACCGTTCAATGTGATAACCATATGAATATGTACTTGCAAACTAAATTTTATATTTTTTCGAATTTTTTTACTATTTTTTTAGATAGGTAGAATTTTGATGGTCCAGAATTTCCAGACAACACTGATTTTTCTACCTATCTAAAAAAATAGTAAAAAAATTCGAAAAAATATAAAATTTAGTTTGCAAGTACATATTCATACGGTTGGATCGACCGTTAGGATTTTGAAAAGTCAAATTTTGAGCCGTAGCACGGACCCCATCCGTGCTATGCATAGCACCATAGGCTCACTCTCTAAACTTTATGTTCTACTAATTTCTGGAATAATGCCTCTGTGAATCAATTGATACTTCTAAGTAGAAGAGCAATGATGAAACGAGCACTGATACATGACCCCCAACATTGCCCCACTGTACCACACCGTTGTTAAAGATAATCTCATGTCTAATTTGACTAATAATACACCCACAAACAAATTTGCTAAATAACTAATTTCTTCCCCTAAAACAGAGCAATATCCTCAAATAGACACAATTCCCTGACAAGCAGCAGCATAAACCTCTTCCAGCTCGGGAATTTCATTTTTATACGGCCTGACAAACTTCTCAAGGAAGTTGTTTTCAGACATCTTAACCACAGAGAATAAACTGGCTCTTTTTTTTATACCCTTGAGTTTCAAAATGCTCAGCACATGCTGTCTAGGCACAACATTTTTCTCCAAGCTGTACCCAAGGAGTTCAGGTCTTGAAGATATGTCTTTGTTAGTAATCCCATCACAGCCAAGAAGGTAATCAATCTTGGACTTGAGCGTCTTCTCAGATGGACTAACGATATTGGGAAATCTTTTGAAAGCAGTCTGCACATCTTCATCCGACCACCCGCAACTGTTTCTCAGGAATTCAAACTTCCTGATAATGAAATCCCTAGTGCACCTGCCCACTATGAGAAGGCCAAGAACAAACATGCGCGACTTTCGGGCAAACCCCATTGCCTCAGTTTCTTCTATAACTTTCTTGACAGAATCTGGGCTTTTTAGTTTGAAACCCAGTACTAAATACAACCTCCGGACATCCGCATCCGAGAAACCATAATCCTTCAATAGATTTATACTGGGTATCACGACCTTATCAATGTCATAACGGAGGAGCATGGGGTTCCTCCGGAGGGTCTTTAACAACGCATCATCATTCCCCATATAATCTCTCCAAAATTGAACGCGTGAGAAGGTACAATTCAAAAGGACGACAGAAGGAGCGCTCCGAATCAACTTGACGAGTGTTTGTCCGGTAAAACCACCGGCCACTAGTGTACGGACACGCGGTTCTAGAGTAATGGACACGCTGCAACGCAGCAGCTGTGGGTTCCATGTGATGAGGCTCTTGATCTGGGAATCGGTCAAGCCGGTCTCTTTGAAGAAGCGCACCACAGATTCAGGCCGGTCGGGGGTTTTGATCGGGGAGAAATTTGATGAAGCGGCAACCCTCAGCGCTCGATCGGGAGAGAAGCCAAAGGAAGAGATGAGGTACTGGGCCATGAACGGGAGGTCCTTCGTTTGGTGGGATTCAGTGGAGAGTCGGAGAAGTGGTAAGAAAAGGTTTAGATGTAGGTGCGGTGTGGAAAATTTATGGGAAAGGGAGAACTTCTTTGCTAGGAAGAAAGCCATTGGGCATAACTGCGACGGAGCAGCACCGTTGACGACGGTGATTAAACCCAGAATTTAGGGTTTAAGAGTAGCTTATGGAACGAGAAAGAAATCACTTGAGTAGGTCCGATGGGCATCGGACCTACTCTCAATCGATGGGTTTAATCACCGTCGATTTTCTTTAAGTTCGTGTGGACGCTTTAAAATTCGTGCGAGTTTGTTTTAATGTTCGTGCACACAAATTTAAATTAGATCGAACGGTCACCATGCTCATTGAATCTTAAAGTAGTCCGATGGGCATTGGACCTACACCATTCCCGAAAGAAATATCTCTGGGTTGGTTTATGTTTTAGTTCCCTGGGCCTGGAATTAATTGGATCTTTTTGTCCGTTAAGTAATTTAAATAAATATTCCAAGGCCTTGACTTGGTAAAACCTTACTTGAGCCCATCTGCAAGGGGCCCATGTCTTGTATGTATAGCGTCTCTAATTAGTCTTTTCGATTCAAATTCTAATAAAAATTGTCTAATCAAACTTTTTTTTATCTGTGTAGATATAAATCAATAAAAATACATCGAACTAAATAAGTTTATTTTTGAAACAAAAAGCAAATTGCACATTTCATTTGGAAATGTTAAATTACATTCGAGCTACATAAACGAAAGAAACTACCGTAGAAGTCTACTTTAGACACATAATTCTAATTATGCTGATACTGCAGTCTTAACTATCCTGTTTTCGAACTAAATAAAATTGAACTTTAATTCAATTGGTTTGGTTAAACCAAATTAATATGAAAAAAATTAGTTATAATAATAATAAAATAGAGGTTGGCTAATATCAAAACGTTTGTTCCTAGGCCATGGAACAAACGCTTCGGTTTTTACATTTTCAAAGTCCAAACAATTGAAACCGTTCAACATTCAATCTATAATAAAATGTGCTAGGAGACTAAATTTTACATTTTTTGAAACTTTTTAACTATTTATTAAGCCAATTTTAAAATCATTATTTTCAATGATTCAAAAAAAAATTCACTGTTTATCAAAATCAGCGATTTTAAAACTTGCTTAATAAATAGTAAAAACATTTCAAAAAATATAAAATTTGATCTCCAAGCACATTTTAATATAGAGATCACATATAACGGTTTGGATCGACTGTTTGAATTTTGAAAGTCAGAAAACCAATTGGTTACACCACAGCTTCGGAACAAACGTTTTGATATTAGCCAACCTCTAATAAAATATTATTAACTTGAGAATTTGTGTATTTTTTATTTAAAAGGCCGAATAGCCCGTTGTATAATTTCTGTATTAATATGTATGATACAACACTAACATAATATTTAAAACGGGATATTTCATAATTTGTTCATTAATATGTATGATACAACACTAACATCAATTTCAAAACAATATTTACTTCAATACAAACCAATCCACATATTAATTCGTTTATTTTCATTGTTAATACAAAACTGTAAATTTCAAACAGAACTATCATAAATTTTAAACTAAAACGAATCAAAATAAACTAACCGTTTTATATCAGTTAAATCACATTGTGACATCGGACATTAATTACACTTAATATATTTTCCTATTAGTTTCTCTCTAGTTATTCTATATCATACCTTTCTATTTAGGAGATTGCATGTTCAAAATCTGAATGAGAGATTCCTTATTTTTTGTGAGTATTAAAACAATTGTGTAATTTGATCCCAACTTCACTCGAAAAAATTTAGCTTGTGTTCCCAGTAATGGAGTTACAGAGCAATTTTCTAAATCCAGGGTGCATGTTGGAACATTGAAGCAAATTACATGACATGGAGAAGATTTTTTTTTTAAAAAAACATCATCAAATTCTAAAAAGTTACGAAACCAACATGATTATAACTTCTTTTTACAAAAATCATCTCCACGGGATACCATACTCGGTGTGAAAATTTAAAATCGGATACCATTCTCGGCATTGAATGCTACACAATGTTACACAAAATACAACTTGTTTCAATTTAAAAGTCATACCGAAATTGAGAACCGGTTTTTCAATTTATCATACCGGATATCATACTCGGTTTCTCTTTATTTATTTATTTTTTTCTTTTTTGCCAAACTGAAACCGACCATGATGGTCAGTTTACCTTCTTCTTTTTCTTTTTTTTTTTGGCTTTTTTCCTCTTTGTCAAATGACTCAAATCAGAGAAAGGTTGGTTTCTCTTCTCACGTTTGGTTTGGTTTTTTTTTTTTATTCATATCCGGTTTTTAATTCCACAAACTGATCACCAAGTTCGGTTTTTCATTTGTTGGATTTTTTGTGGTATAACAAGAAGAAAGTAGATTCAAATGAGTTCAAATTCAATACCGAGTATGATATCTGGTTTTCAAATTTTCATACCAGAGTATGGTATTCGGTGGAGATGACTTTTGTAAAAAAGAGTTATAATCATGTTGGTTTTGTAACTTTTCATGATTTTGTGATTATTTAAAAAAAAAAATCCAGGGAGAATCGTTGGCAATCTATGCTACCCTAATACTCCTGGATGGGTCTCGTACCCGTGTCTGACACGTATCGGACACCGACACGCCTCCGACACGGCCACGATACGTATCAGATACGCCAGCTAGTGTATTGGGTGAGCTGGCGTGTCCCTACCTTCTTGATACGGTCGCGATAAAGGTCTGATACGGCTCTGAAACGGTCCGATACGACGAAACACCAGCATGGACCACGGTGGACCCAGTCTTGTGCACCGCGCGTGGACCACTAGCAAAACTTTTTGTTTTTGCGCCAACCAAGAATCAAACTGGGGTTCTCTTGGATAAGAACCATACCCCTTAACCACTACAATAACTCTCATTTGATGTTAGAAACTACTAGCATTTATATTTTACATATACTACAATTAATTTTTGATATTTAATTTATATAATACAAGTGTTGAATTAATAAAATAATTAAAATAATATATATAGTAGCCGTATCGTATCCAGAATTTTTAAAAATTACCATATCGCCATATCAATCCGTATTGTATCTGATACGATACCCGTACCCGTATTCATGCAACATAGTTTGCAGACATGTACACTAGTGCATTTTGATAACAGTAGTCCCTATCGCCTAAGGTCGCTTAAGGGCTTTCTCCTAAAAAAACAAACAGTAGTCCCTGTGTGTTCATAAATAATTACATCATTGTAGGACCGAAAGTTATGAGGATTAATTGGTTAAAACTACTAAATTTTTTATTAACACAACATTATCAAAATATTTTACTATATAGACAATTTTACTCTTCATTAACTGTATCCTTTAAAAACTAAGAGAAAAGGTTTCTATACCCACGGACTCATCCCCGGATTATCCCCAAACTATTCGGATAGGGTTCCAACTGATTTAAACCGTGGTTAACGGTAATTGTGGTCCCCACAATAACGTCATTTAAAACCCGTTTTCCCCGCATATTTCCTTTTTTTTTGAATTTCCTTTTCTGTTCGCGATCTCTTCTTCCTTTTCTGTTCCGATCTCGTGGCGATTTTGTGGCGAGAGCGATAGCCTTCAGGCGGAAGCCTTCAGGCGTACGACGGAACCTCGCCGAGAGCAAAGTATCACGGCGACGGAATCTTCAGGCAAACGACGGAGTCTTCAGGCGACGGATCAAGCTTCAGGCGACGGAAGCTTCAGGCGAAGAAATCGATGTACAATTTGAGTGAGTTCTTTGCTGATCAAAATTACACGGATCGTTTTGTTAATTTCATTTTTTTTTTATTTGAATTGAATTCCCGATCTCGTTTCTTTTGTTGAAATCAAAATTACACCGATCGTTGTCTTAATATTGTTTTTTTCAGTTGTTTGATTCATTCTGTATTTTGTTTCACAGTATTCGATTTCACGTTCGAATTCATCAGAGTCGATTTGGATTGAAGGCTAGCAGTGAACTTTAAATTCGGTGAGTTATTTAATGATTTTATTTTACAGGATTGATGGAATATATTTACAGGTTGTAGTTATTATTTTACACGATTGTTTTGTTTAGGATTCACTTTCGATTCTGATTTAATGCCAGCAGTAGTTATTTAGTAATTTACAGGATTCATGCAATACATTTACAGGATACAAATTATGTGCATTTGTACTGTGATACACTTTCGTTTACAGCAGATGTGCAATTGTACAGGATACATACGCCAATATTACAGGATACATAGGACAAATTTACAGGTTACATAATTTAGACAGTTTGTACTGTGATACACTTTCGTTTACAGCAGATGTGCAATTGTACAGGATACAAACGCCAATATTACAGGATACATAGGACAAATTTACAGGTTACATAATTTAGACAGTTTGTACTGTGATACACTTTCGTTTACAGCAGATGTGCAATTGTACAGGATACATACGCCAATATTACAGGATACATAGGACAAATTTACAGGTTACATAATTTAGACAGTTTGTACTGTGATACACTTTCGTTTTACAGCAGATGTGCAATTGTACAGGATACAAACGCCAATATTACAGGATACATAGGACAAATTTACAGGTTACATAATTTAGACAGTTTGTACTGTGATACACTTTCGTTTACAGTATTCTTTTACTGTGATTCACTTTAGTTTACAGCATATGTGCAATTTTACAGGATACATAGGACAATTTTACAGGATATGTAGGACAATTTTACAGGGTACATGCACCAATTTACATGATAAATTGCACATGATACATCAACAATTTTGCGGGATACATATAACAATTTTACAGTATGTTGCTTTGATTGTTTGCATCTGCTAATGGTTCATAACTCTAATTTTTAACGTTGCTTATTTTTTTTTTTTTTGCAGAATGATATATCAAAAGAACGTGTGGTTCTAGCGATGAAACTTCTCATTCATCCGAATAATGTGCACCAGAGGGTTATGAAGTGAAGAAGCCTTGTTTGTATTGATGTATTAGCCATGTTTTTTATTGAATTTTTCTCTGTGCTTGTGAACAATTATCAGTGGTAACAATTATTGGTGGTAACAGTTATGGATGGTGACATCTTATAGTTGATGGTTATAGTTTATGGTTTTGAACAGTTTATTTTGTGATTAATGAAATTTTATAACTTGTATATGTTATTTGGATACCATTTTACAGTATTGAAGTTTTGCTATTAACATATGTCAGTTTTATAGTTTGCATCTGCTAATTTTACAGTATGTAAGCCTTATTTTACAGTTTTATAGTTGCATCTGCTATTAAAATATTAATAATTGAAGAAAAAAGAAAAATACGAAAAAAATAAAAAAAAAATTTTAATTTTAATATTGAAAAAAAAAATTAATTTTGATGCAAAAAAATTAATTTTGCACAATTTTAGGTGTTATTTGTAAATAACTACAAGTTTGAGAAGTGGCCTGTTTTTGAAACCTTCTAGAAGCCGTCGGTTTTTCAAGTACAGCTGGAAGTACAGTGTTTTTTCAAGTTGCTAACTGTTTGCAACTAACTTGGGGACCACTCCCAACTAACTTGGATTGTTGGACTTTTAAACTTCTTATTATACATGATTTGTTGTTGAATTTACAGTATTGGTTGCAGAGTTTTACAGTATTCGCGCAAGGCAAATGACAGTTTTTTTGGGGATAATCCGGGGATTGAAGCTTGGGGACAATTAGTCGGGTCCAAAAACTAATTCTCTCTCATATATTACCACATAACTTTTTTTCCTTAAAAGTTATATTTTATAAAATATGTTATTTGTTTAAAAATTTGTTTCTCTGTCATATAGTATTATATGATTTACGTTAAATGCACATAATAAATATTCTTTAGTATTTTCATTGAATCTTTAAGATTTTTTAAAGGGAACTACAACAGTGAATGATTTCATTATATATTAAAATCTATCATCATTATATATATCAATTTTATTTTATACAACTTCACAATTTTTTTAACAATCTATTATTAAAAAAATTATGAATTAACATTTTATCTTTTTTTTTGCGCAAAAATCACTAAAGAAATGGCATGAATATTACTTATATAGAAAATATATTGATGTAAATTATCATGATTAATTTTGACATTCAACTTATGATTAAAATAATAAATTAAAAGTACAACAAAACACTACTTAAAAAAAATTACATCAATCATGCTAAAGTTAATAAATTTTTTGCATTAAACTTAAATTGATAAAATATTCCAGAAATTCTCAAAATCATATTGGAAAAAAGTCCATCCAAATTGATAATTGATGATAGCTCATTAGTTTGTTTTCTCCATTAATGCTACAAACATGATAATTTACAAAGAAAAAGTCTTGTCAATAAATAACTAACTCATTATATTGTTTTCAATCAAAATATTGTAAGAATAAACTGACCTTAATCATTTGTGACGTCAGGCAATATATTCAGATCAATGGTATTACATGAGGTGCTTCTATTAGAAGGTCCGCTTTGATGTGAAGACTCGACAATCTCAAAATATGATGGATCTCATCGAGTTGAGCTTAAATTATTTAAATTATTTTTCTTTTTCTACCGTAATATCTTAGATCTATTTAGTTGTACAATTAGTATGTTTGAGTGGAAGTTGATGGCTCAGTGCTTAAAATTTCAATTAAATTGATGTGTTTTCGTATAAATTATGTAGCTATCTATATTTCTACGAGAAAAAATAAAGCAGAAAAAAAGTACCTCAATGTAAAATAAAATAAAAAATAAAAAAATATCTCAAATAATTTAATTAATGATCACTATCTTAATTACATCATGAAAAAATATGATAAGTTAGAAAGATATTTAAGAAGGATTAAAATTGTCCATACCTTAAATTTGTTTAAATATATTGTATTAATATAAATATGTGTGGTGTCAATATGCCTACCTATTCTTTCATCCGTTAACATTGACTAAATCCATCTCATTTCACACGCCTCAGGAAAGTCCTTGGAAATAAACATCACACGGAGAAAGGTCTCTTTTCACGCGGAGTGCAGAACATATTTGTGTTTCGTTGAGATTTTAAAATAGTAGGATTAGTTTGAATTATAAGCATTCTTTGCATTTTTTTTAAATAAAAAAAAGGGTAACAGAGACATATCTTATTTAAGAAAAAATCGAAAGGAACGAAGGCCTTCTACCTTTATTACGTAATGAAAATTATATAGTTGGTTTTGAACTTATGCTTTCTTTATTACGTAATCAAAGTTATATGGTTGATTTTGAACTTATACTTTTAAATAAAATATAATATCTTAGCTAGTCGATTTCAAAAATAAAAAAGGACAATTAAAAGGTATATTGGACTTTTGGTGGCCAGGAAACCATAGAAAGTTGAAACAAGATGTTAAAAGAAAATCTACTTTATTTGACAGTCTAATGGTTATTCTGAAAAGTTTTTTTTAACTAAAGTGAAGAATCTATTGTATATATTTAAAGTTAAACTTAACTCCATTTTTGTATTTTAAAAAAAAAGTTTCTAAATTCAAAAGAATCATAGCTTTCCCTTAGTAGAACCTACTACCTTAAAAGAAACTTTTTTTATTTGATTCCTCATTGTAGACATATGAGTGTCTAATTAATACTCAATTTAAGCTGTCTATTGTTTTGGAATTTTACAAATGGTCCTACTTTCAAAAAAGGGGGGAATTTCACGTATACCCCTCAAAAACTTCAAAATTACGTATTGTCTCTTCTAAATTTTGAAATTACGTATTCCCCCCTCTAAACTTAAAAAACTCACATAGTTACCCATTTTATTGTCTTTTATATTAAAACTCATTTTAAATTATAAAATACCCATTTTACCCTTTATTAAAAGTATAAAACGCCCCATCGAACTCAAATTTGAATCTGAAGGGTTCCTCTACCATCCGATCCGCGTGCATCGCAATAAGATATGTGCATGTTCGCTAGCAATTTTGATTCGTGTGCATTGCATTAAGATCTATGCAGGTTGCTTCAATATCAGTGTGTGTTCACTTCAAGATTCGTGTGGGCCTAGCATGCGCAAATCGTAAAGCAATTCGGACGGTAGAGGAACCTTCTGATTCAAATTGGAGTTAGATAGACGTTTTATGCTTTTTAATAAAAGGGTAAAATGAATATTTTATGAATTTTGAATGTGTTTTAATATAAAAGACAATAAAATGGATAAATATGTGATTTTTTTAAGTTTAGAGGAGAAAATACGTAATTTTAAAATATAGGGAAAATATATAATTTTGAAGTTTTTGAGGAGTATACTTGAAATCCCCCTTCGAAAAATTTCAAACAAAATGCCCCTCCTCTAAAATAATTAACAAAATGTCCTTGTGGGGCCCTCCTTTCCCCTATCACCCCCTCCCTTCTATTTCGTCTCATGAGGTTTTAAAAATTAGTAGATCCAGACCGTTTTTTGAACTTTGCACAAATCGTAAAGGAGACCCTGTACAATTAAAGAGGCACGGGATTAAATTAGATCTAATTAAAAGTTAATCTGAACCGTACAGTTATGAACTCTATTGTCCAATATCTGAGAGGGTACTTGTCCGTCCCATCAAGCCATCACTGGCCAAGCTCATTGTCAGACATGGCTTTATTGCCGATATTTTTATTAAAACCCCCAAAAAAAAACAAATTATCAAATCTGCTCCCACCCCAACTTTATTTTTATTTCTACCCCAACCGCCCGTGGGCTGGGCGGTCCACTTTCTGGACCTGACCGCCTAGCAGGCGGGCGGTCCACTACCCTCATCAGACCGCCCAGCAGCTGGGCGGTCCTCTATAAAACCCTATAAAAGAGCTTTTTCTCTCTCCTGATGAGCACAGTGTTCATTCCCCAATCCCACAAATTTCCAGAACCGAAAGAGAGAGCTGTCAGGCGATTTTGAGGTGATTTTGAGGTATGGACTGTAACAAACGAGATAAGAAAGCGAGCAACCGATATCGTGGCGTAGCGAGAGAAGGGTCAATTAGTGATCGAGGTAAAAATGAGGAAAAAAAATACAAGTGTCAAATATGTTGTGATTTTTTTAATTGTGAGACATGTAAGCTGGAGGAATGGAAGAAACGACATGTTCAGTATGAAATTTCAGACGATGACTTTGTGGAAAACCCCTACGGCTTTGGTTTGAAAAAGAAGAAAGTTGATCCAGAGCCTCCAGCATCGGACGATAAGTTTGTTCCGTGTACTGGTAAGGCTACCACTTCGTCTGCTGTGACTGATCCAGATCAGGCAAACTCTGATGATGACTTTGTTCCATGCACTTTCAAGGCTCGTTGTAAGAAGTAGATTTTTTAGATATTTATGTTGTAGAATTTTTAGAAATTTATGTCGCAGACTTTATTTCATTAGTTTTGTGTTTGTTTATATTTTATGTTGTTACTTTTTGTATACGTAATTAAGTAATAAAAATAACAAAAATGAAGCATATAAAATAATCGAGGCAAATAAAAAATTGCATAGTTCACAAACTACCAATTAGAATAGTTCACAATATACATCTAAAATAGTTCATAACATAATTTAACAAAACTTGGTAATCAGCGACGACGGCCGAACAAACTCAAAATACGACGTCTGGGTCTGGGTGCAGCTGGTTCTGCGGCACTACCGGATGTCTCTCCATGGCTACTACCGGTTCCTGGGCTTTCATGAGTGCGGCAGCTACTACCGGTAGCCTCAGCAACAACTCTAGCATTTTCTCTTTCGTTGGCTTCGTTAATGGCATCTGCATTGCATTCCAGTTGAAATAAAATCAAAACAAAATACAAGTAAACAAATAAAATATGTTGGTGTATAAAAAAAAATATAAGTAAATAAAAGGAATCAACCGTACCTGCTCGCTGCCTGTCAGTTGTTGAACGGCGGGCCTGAAGTCCCATTCGCCTACCTTCCATCTCGTCCATGTTCATTACTTGACGCTTGTGGGGTCTTCTTCCTTTTCTGATCCACCCGCTTGCGGGACAGACTTTATCACCAACATAGGGCGGCCACTGATACTGGTTGGGATAAGGATGGAAAGATGCACCCCAAGTACTCGCAAGGTACTCGGTACGGTACATGTCTGCGACATAATCATCCTCAGAGAAGTTTCTCTCCCGGCACACCGCCATAACATGAGAACAAGGTATGTGGGCCAACTGGATTCCTTGGCAAGTGCATGTTACAGTATTGTCAGGTGCAAAAATAACAACATACTTGAACATCCTTTTCACAAACTCCATAGTCCCATCCGGTCTACGGCCGGTTGGAGCAAACTCATCTGGACAGTGCACTTCGAATTCCAATTGGTTATCCCCGTACGGGACAACTCTCATAGCTGCACCTTTCTCCCTATGTTTCCTTAGTTTCCCCTCCACCCTTGTTGAAAACGTTTGATTCCTGGACAGTAATTCAGAAAATATAAGTCAACAAATAAAAACATACATACCTTGGCAAAATCTCTGAATAAAAATATACATACCTGGACAGTAATTCAGTTGCTTTAACACGCCGTGCAACAAACCATGCATTTAACTTGTAGAAGGTGTCCTCCACAATTGCTGCCACGGGCAACTGCCGGCTCTGCTTGAAAACAGCATTCAAGGACTCAGACCCATTTGTGGTCATAATTCCCCATCGGAAACCTCCATCACGGGCTTGCAATATCTTCTCATATGCGGGTGGCTCATTAACATCGGCGGGATTATTTTTTCCCACCTTGAGTAAGTACAAATTTGCCTTTGGACAGTACTGCAAAAAAAATGACAAGATGAGAAAACGTTTGATTAAATAATTCAGAAAATATAAGTCTGTGAAAATATACATACCTTGGCAAAATCTTTGAACATCTCTTCCACCCTTCTCGGCTTCTTCTTCTTGGCACCAATTCTGAATGTATCTGCAACCCATTTTCCAGATCCGCAGTTCTTGTGTAGGTTGTCTGTAACATGTTGCATACACAGCCTGTGCACACATTCGCCGTTCGCTGTCGACCACCCGAAATCTGGGCGATCAAAAACATATTTGATTCCTTTGTGCTGGTCTGATATGACACAAAAGAACCGGTCGCCAACCACTTGTCTTCTTACGAACCTCATGAAAAATCCCCAGTTTTCCCCGTCCTCCTTCTCAACAATTGCAAAGGCCAAAGGCAACAACTGGTTTTCAGCATCATATGCACATGCGATCAGCAGTCTCCCGTCGTAACGGCCAGACAGGAAGCATGCATCCACACTGATGACCGGTCTAATGTATGGCACAGCTTGAATACATGGACCGAACGCCCATGCTATGGCCTTGAATTGCACCGCGTTGTCGACATCCCGTACGCCTATATTCCAACATTCAAAGACAGTGCCGGGATTTGTACTTACTATGGCCTGCAGCAATGGTGCAAGCAAGTTGTATGAACCATACCAGCTACCGAACATTCGGCAAATCGCAAGTTCACGCCCTCTCCACAACCTGTTGTATTTTGGGACGACATGCTTGTAAACGCGTCTGACATGTCTAGCGACCTCCTTAAGGCTCATCGATGGGTCATCCTTAACGTCATTCTTAATTACATCGGCAATAAGTGAAGCCGTAAGATTTGCATGATCTTTCCTTGATGACGCAGCCTTGCATGTGTGAGGTGGTTCACACTTCTTAATAATTCATGCCTCGCCCTTACCCACAGGGGTTGCATAGAGACGGAAGTGGCAATGCTCTTCGTCTTTACAAACAATTACTAACCTTCTTCGGTCCCTTTTTTCAGTTATGCACTCCCAGTTGCCGTGAACATGGACCTCATGTATTTTCTTCACAAGTTCATCTATGTTGGTGTAAACCTGCTGCGGAGCAAGCTCTTGACTGTACCTGACACGCGGCCCAAAAAATGAGATGTCTGCCTCTTCAAAAGCAGTGGTATCGTTGAATGTGGGGCACGGATGCCTATCTGTCCGACCTCTAATCGGAAATCTGTCTTCCTTAGGTAAATAATCTCCATCACCTTCTGACAGGTGATCAGAATCCCAATCCCCTTCCCATTCGTCACCTGTTTCCAAATTTCCTTGTGGTACGGCATCGACCTCAGCATCAAGGTCAAGGTCTCTCCGGGTAGCAACGGGTGACACTATAGGTATTGATGGTGGTACAGATGGAAATCTGGGTTGGATTGGGGTTTCAGGAGGAGGTGGTGGTGGTGGTGGTGGTAGATCGGTGGTAAAATCAGGTACATAATTCTCATAAACGGGTGATACGGGCGGTTCATAACTCGAGTGGCGGGGGTTGTCATACCTCGAGGGGTGGGGGTTGTCATAACTATAGTGGCGGGGGTTGTCATAACTAGAGTGGCGGGGGTTGTCATACCCCGAGTGCTCACGACCCGAGTTGTCATAACCCGAGTGATCATAACTCGAGCTGTCATAACTCGAGTGACGCGGGTTGTCATAACCCGAGTGATCATAACCTCTATTTTTCCTAGATGTTCCAACCCCGGGTTCACGCTGAACTCTCCTGGAATATAAGTCCATTACCATTACCCCCTGTGTCTGAAAAGTGTTGTAAACACTCCTCCATACCGACTCATCAGTTATTGGAAACCTGGTATAGTAAGGTCTACCACCACTTACTGTGTTAATCCGGGTAGCTAAATCTATATCACACCGGTTGGGGTTCACACCAATTTTTTCATACACTATTCCCTTCAGTTCAACAAATGAGGTATTTTCATTTACCTCAAAGCCGTAGGCTGCTTCCTTGGTGTACTGTGCTCCCTCCGCACCCCGGGTAAACTTCCCGCCCACATACAGTGCAACCAACATATTTCCGTGTTGGAATTACTGTTCTGGAAACACTGTGCTGGAAACACTGTGCTGGGATTACTGTGCTGGGATTACTGTGCAGGATTACTGTGCACGGATTACTGTGCACAATCGCCTCTGACGGCTCTCTCATCTCTCATTCGATCGGTTCTGGAAAATTTGTGGGATTGGAATGAACACAGATTTTATTTTCCGCTATTTATGAACTTTAATGTTTTATTTAGATTTTAATTTCCGCTATTAACTCAAACATTAAAGTTCATAAATAGCGGAAATTAACAGTTAACGTTTGAGTTAATTTCGAACTAAGTTTGGTTTGCGAACCTATTTCGAACGAACTAAGTTCAGTTTGAGTTTGGATTGAATTAATTTCGAACGAACTCAATTTCGAATCGAATTTTTTACGAACTTTTCCGAATCAAACTCGAATCGAATTACGAACTACGAATTTTTTGTGCAGCCCTACATAGACGGATATACCTAAACATATATGGACCGACCATTATGCATTAGATGGTTGAGATCAACGACTTATTTTCATGGACGGATTAGACAGATAGAGGTATGTATATGATCATGATTGATCAAATTATCTTATTTAAAATTGATTATTTTTTTAATTTATTTGTATATGACTTAATAAGTTGAAAAATCAACCTCCATAAATCTCATTTTTTATAAGTCCTTAATACCAATCAAAACATAATTAGAACATATTTCTTAATTGAGGGATGCTTCTATGGACATAAGGACCTATTTGTAAAATGAACATATTTTCATTTTCAAAGTTCAAACCGTCGATCCGACTGTTCAACATTATCTCCATATTATAATGTACTTGGAGGTCAAATTTTACATTTTTTTGAATTTTTTATTATTTATTAAGTATTTCACAAAACTAGTCAAATTTAGACCATTGAATTTTGTATCCATCTTAATAAATAGTAAAAAAATTCAAAAAAATGTAAAATTTGACCTCCAAGTACATTTTAATATGGAGATAATGTTGAAAGGTCGGATCGACTGTTTGAACTTTGAAAATAAAAATATGCTCATTTTACAAATAGGTCCTTATGTCCATAGAAGAATTTGCCTTCTTAATTACAAAAACATCATAGGCTTGAATTTTAGGATACTAATTGATTTCCGGCCAATTAGTGCCATTTCAAGGTTCTACCAGGCCAATTAGTAATGCTTGGAGGATCTTAAATACTTACAATTTTTTTTGCTATAATAATTACAAAACTTATTTTGTGATCCTCATATTTTTTTTTTTTAAGAAACTGTAATCAAGAGATAACAAAATCGCTATGGGTTGCAGTGAAGCTCGGATCTAGCATTAGTATTAAGATTAAACTGTCCAATAGAACTATTTATAAATAATGTAATATGAAATAAAATCTAACTAACTCCATAGATAATTTAAACTTCGGACCTATGTAAATTATTTAAAAAAAAAAAAAAGGCTATTAGCCCATTTCATTTTACTGAAATATATAATGACATCATCCACTGCTTCCTTTTTTGATACTATCACTGCATCAAAATGAGGTACTCCAAACAAATGCATAGAACATAGTCTCAGAGTCAGGGCAGCTGATAGAGTACGTATATATATCGGTATTTGGATAGTTTGGATGGATCCAACGTCTAGCTTTTCAATTGTGTTCATCAAAAATTTTATTTTTTTACAAAAAAAATATATTATTAATTCGTTCTCATAAAATAAAATTACTGAATTTCAAAAAAAAAAAATTTAAATTACTGAATACTTATTTATCCACCTTGTTTTAATTTTCTGATTCCACCCTCGAAAATTTACTCATAAATAATAAATTGAAGATTTATAATCAGGAACCAATCCCAGCGATGCCTTCGCGTGTGATAGCTATAGAAACTGCAACGAAGCTTCAACGACAACAACACTCAGCAGTTCGGTGTCGGCAGATAAGTGGCCGTCCCGTGTGATCGATCCGGGTTGGGTTATATTTTGACCGGTCAATCCGGGTAAATTTCCCATTATAATACAAAACGCCCAGGATCACACTGTGGTGAATCTGTATAAAACCCAAACACTTTCTAAGAAAGCACCACTCCCTTTCATCTTCCTCCTCAAGCTTCAAAACATCACTCCAGCTCAGAAATGTTTCTTTCAACAAATGGCCACAACTCTGAGAACCCAGTTGAAGATTCCTTGCCAAATGGCTCTCATGCAGTAAACGGGTCTCCTGGGCCCCCTCAAAAGCGTAGTGACAAGGATGCTTCATCTGAAACCGGTACCGGTACTGGTACCGGAACTGAAACCCCGAGTGAACAGGAAAACTGGGGCAGATCAAGCTCCAAAACATCACTCCTGCTCAGCTCAAAAATGTTTCTTTCACCAAATGGCCACAACTCTGAGAACCCAGTAGAAGATTCCTTGCCAAATGGCTCTCATGCAGTAAACGGGTCTCCTGGCCCCCCTCAGGAGCGTAGTGACAAGGATGATTTATCTGAAACCGGTACCGGTATTGGTACCGGAACTGAACCCTCGAGTGAACAAGAAAACTGGGGCAGAGGATTCTTTAAGGAAATGAGGGGTTGGCTTATGATTGTGGCCATCTTAGCTGCCGGGTCGACCTACCAAGCTGGCCTTAACCCGCCTGGTGGTGTTTGGCAAACTGATGATGAACTACACGACTTTGTGGCCGGTACTCCGGTTCTGCATGACAAGTTTTTTCGTCGATACCAGGCATTTTTTTATTGCAATGCAATCTCCTTCCTCTCGTCTCTGGTAATTATTATTTTGCTGATGAACAAGAATTTCTACCGTGACAGCAAAAAAATTAAGGTCTTGGAGATTACAATGGTGCTGGACCTGTTTAGTTTCATGGCAGCTTACGCAGCCGGCAGCTGCCGCTTGGTCACAACTTCCATTTTTATTTTTCTCCTCATGGGTGGAGTGTTTGCATATGTAATTTCGTTTGCGTATCACTACTCTTTCGTTGGGAAAATTATATCATATTGTCTAAAAATGATGCCCTGCACAAAGCCGTGCATGCAAAATACCGAGCAGCCTCGGAGAGTAGAAATTGTCTAAGCATGAAAATTAGAACTTGTAGCAGGATTTTTTTTTGGGTACATATGGAATTGATGTTGGTGGTGTATAGTTCTTGTGGTTTTTGTATTGATTTTGTATTTGGGGATTCCATTGGCTCTCTGGCTATTGGTTTATTAACCATGAATAGATATATAGTTTATATTTTATTTTGGATCATTCTGGAATATTTCAGTTAATAAACTGTTCTGATCGATGCTTATATTTTCTTTTCAGGGGAAACGAGGTAGTGCTAATTTAATATTTGGACAATTGATAGCTTAACAAAATGAAAAGTGAGAATATATATATGAGGTGGGATCAAGTTACAACAAATTTGAGTTACAATAAAGTTACAACAACTATTTTTTTTATTTTCAAAGTCCAAATCGTCAATCCAAACCGTTCAACATGATTATCTAAATAAAATATGCTTGCAGATCAAATTTTACATTTTTTTGAATTTTTTTACTATTTATTAAGATGAGTACAAAATTCAATGGTATGAATATGACTATTTTTTGTAAAATACTTAATAAATAGTAAAAAAATTCAAAAAAATGTAAAATTTGATCTGCAAGCACATTTTATTGTGGAGATCATGTTGAATGGTTTGGATCGACGATTTGGACTTTGAAAATGAAAAAAATGGTTGTTGTAACTTTGTTGTAACTTGATCCCTCCTCTATATATATATATATATATATAGAGGAGGGTTCCAATGCCTCTATTTTTCATGCCTCCACCATGCCTCCATTTTTAAAACTTTAATAACTCAAAATTTAAAACTTAAAAGTCAAAATAAAACCGTTGGATATGATCTACATCATTTTATCTATGTGCTCATAAAAAATTATCACATTTTGATTTTGTTTTTATGTGAATCAATAAGTTGAAAAATCAACGTCTAGAAATTATCCACATTAGTACGTTTTTTACAAGCTCTTGATGACAACCAAAACAAAATTGAAATGTCATAATTTTTTACACGTGCATAGATAAAAGGGTAAATTTCGCTGGAGGTCACTAAACTTTGTCATTTGTCACGAATTGATCACTCAAGTTTGATTTGTCCATTTTTAGTCACTTAACTTTGTCATTTGTCTCAATCAAATTACTTATATTTTTCCGTCCAAAATGCTAACGGAATATTCTCATTCCGTTAGTATTTTGGACGGAATATTCTCATTCCGTTAGTATTTTGGACGGAATGGGTATATTCCGTTAATATTTTGGACGGAATGGGAATATTCCGTTAGTATTTTGGACGGAAAAATATAAATTATTTGATTGAGACAAATGACAAAGTTGAGTGACTAGAAAGGGACAAATCAAACTTGAGTGACCAATTCGTGACAAATGACAAAGTTTAGTGACCTCCAGCGAAATTTACCCTAGATAAAATGATATAGATCATATCCAACGGTTTTATTTTGACTTTTAAGTTTTAAATTTTTGAGTTATTAAAGTTTTAAAAAATGGAGGCATGGTGGAGGCATGAAAAATTGAGGCATTTGAACCCTCCTCATATATATATATATAGAGATGAGTTATGCTACTCCATGGAGTAAAACGCGTTGGTGCTCCACGCCGCTATATTTTTATTTTGAAAATCCAAACGACCGATCCGAACCGCTCAACATGATCTCCATATTGAAATGTGCTTGGAGACCAAATTTTACATTTTTTAAAATTTTTTTACTATTTATTAAGCCACTTTGAAAATCACTGATCCGGCAGTCCAGAAATTTTTACTGTTTTTTACTGTTCACCCGGATTTTCAGATTTTCAAAGTGGCTTAATAAATAGTAAAAAAATTCTAAAAAATGTAAAATTTGGTCTCCAAGCACATTTCAATATGGAGATCATGTTGAGCGGTTCGGATCGGTCGTTTGGACTTTCAAAATAAAAATACGGCGTGAAGTACAAACGCGTTTTACTCCATGGAGTAGCATAGCTCATCTCTCTCTATATATATATATATATATATATATATATATTAAGAAACATTGCACTGCTTTATTATGAGAAAAGTTGCTTATGGTCCGATATTGCAAGGAAGCTAAGAGGATTCAATACTACCATTGTCGGCCCCTCTGTTTGGTTGTGTAATGGGTCTTTTTTCTGGAACCAATTGGTTAAAATCAACCTGTTATTTCAATCGAGTGTTCATTGGTCGGTTGGTAATGGTAAGACGGTGTCATTCTGGTATGATGCTTGGAGTGAGACTTCTATCAGACAACTCAAAAACTCGGGTCCTAGACCGAGACTTCAAACTATCTCTTTGAGAGATATGCTCTCTAATTGGCCCGTGGTGCTGACAATTCCGGTACAGCAAATACCAGATTTTAATGATCAAGAGGATCTCCTTGTTTGGCAGTGGGGCAGTGATGGAATCTATTCAGCTAGTTCGTTTTATAAAGTGCAACTTGTGGCAGGAAGGGTTAAATGGAGGTACAGAGATCTTTGGCGCAGTTTTGCGTCCACTAAAGGTTAAGTTTTTTGTTTTTCTCTTGCTCCATGATCGAATCTGAACTCATGACACTATGCTGAAAAGAGGTATGAGCTGTGCAACTGAATGTGCTATGTGTTCTGACTGTCCAATGGAAACAATCTTCCATGTCTTCATTCAATGTCGGTATGCGAGTCAAGTTTGGGATTGCAGGGCCAACTCATTGCAAAAGCTGACACAGTGACTAGAACTTGGGACCGATCCTGGTTAGGCTACAAGTCTCATGTAAAAGAGAGCAAGCGGGTATGGACTACTCGGTTTATGGGAGTCTTATGGGGAATATGGTGGCAGAGGAACGAACAAATTTTCAGAGGAAAACGGATGCCTTCGTATCTGCTTGCATCAAAGATCCGAAAAGAAACAGAGCTTTGGCTCTTATGCTGTAAGGGTAACAGGGGGCTGAGTTTTGATGGTGTGCAGAGCAATTCAAATTTTATAATTTGAGTGATAGTTAGTAGTTTGATAGAGCTGTTGTAAACATATTAAATTCCTGTACAACTTGGTCGCGCTACTAAGTTTTTCAAAAAGAAAGAGAATATATATATTTTTTTATAAAGATCCGTAGGCTCTCACTCACACTTAGGGCTTATTCGGCTGTTTACTGTGCGTGTGGAAAAAAAAATCACTCAGACTTCGCCAAAATCAGCCCACGCATACAGTATTTCGGCCATTAAAAAATTTTCATTCCCATTCCCATTCTGTTCCCTTCAGACGGCCGAACAGACCCTTAGAGTCTGTTCGTTTGTTATAGAATTACACGGGATTAGATTTAACGGGATGAAGATCCACTTTTATAGAAATATGACATAAATTTAATTAGAAATCGCTGTTAATTTCTGGGTCCCAATAGTCAAAATGATGACAGTTAATGATTTTAACATATCATATCATATCATATCAATTTTTTTTTACCAAAGGAACTACGCCATCGCCATGTCATTTTAATTTGTGACTCAAGAACGAGTCAAATTCAAACTCACCGGTCAATGGAGGTCCGGATCCCCTGAAGTAACCCAATCTTTGGGTTTTGGATCGAGATTGTCTGATTCGAATTCGTCGTTCGGGATTGTCTCGGAATTCAAATTTGTCGTCGGAATGTGTGCGCTCACTTCGGAGATGAATTTTTGTGAATTCGAATTCTACGATCTCGATCCAAAACTCAAAAATTAGGTTACTTCACTAGATTTGAATTCGGTCAATGTTAGGTCTTGGGAGCTGGTACCAGAGGTAAAGCAGGTACGGCTAGTAGTGGTCGTCACTGGTCAGGTCACAAACTCACTGTTGCTCTATGCCTCTATAGCTGGACAACTATTCTCTCCAATCCTTACTATTAATATCACCTTAAAAATTTTAGGTTCCAATCATCTATTCACCCAAACAAAATCTCAGCCATTCATTAAGTAAATCTCAGCCACTCATCTAAACACATCTCAATCCCAGCCTTTAATAAATAATTTTGATTTTATGTATCTATTTCATGTTGTCAAGCGTGTAGAAATCTAAATTTAATTAAAAACATACCCGCCACATGAAAAGATACATAATAATTGTTTCATTAATCTATCTCTTTCTTTTTTTCTCCACGCGTCTTTGACTTTTTTTTTTTCCTCCTGACGCGTCCAGAGATCTGCAATTATAAATCTCTCTTCCAGAATTCAGATCCAGTGCAATACCTGACCTTGTAAAATGAGATATGAGTCGGTCCATTTTAATATGGCACATATCGCAAAACAAGGAAAAGTATCCCGCCAGTACTGTAAAAGATTTCTCTCACTTTGAGATTAACTCTCAGCTGCTTTGAGATTCGGACTAGCACAGGGCAGTATTAATTGGCTTTGAGATTCGTGCCAAGTTAAAAAGAACAGTCCAGATCCACTAATTCTAAAAGATTCCCTGTTACGGTACCGGAGAGGATCTGAATTCACAAAGAACCCACCTGCCTTGATAGAACATAAAGAAAATGAATGAAGGATGTTAAGTTGATAATATAAACATGATTTAATGGTGGTCGGCGCTCGGCCTGTCGTAGCCAGAGGAAGGAGAATCGTGACTGAGCCTTGATCGGAAACCTAAGAAGGAATAATTAATGAAGATAAAAATTTGATTGTGTTGCGTTAATTGCGGAATACAGTGCATTATTGTTGAGAATAGTTTGGATCAATATGATTCAAATTTATATGACCTACGGCCCCGATTAAACCTTACACACTCCGAAACAAAAATTTCATCAACTCTGCGGTCCGAGATGTCTATATAAGCAATTCAAATTTGTATAAATTCCGACTTTGAGACTAAAGATGATTTTAGCAAAGATACCACTACCTTGCCTACCGCCCACTGGGCTACTTGCTCTGGGCCTATGGCGCTACTTTCTTTCTTTTTTCTTTACCATTTTTCTATTTGATCTTCTCCATTTGAACACCTCCATTTAACTTTTTCATTTTTATTTTTTTTTCATCATGTTAATTTTTTATTATTTTCTAAGAGGAGGGATCAAGTTACAACAACTATTTTTTTCATTTTCAAAGTCCAAATCGTCAATCCAAGCCATTCAACATGATCTCCACAATAAAATGTGTTTGCAGATCAAATTTTACATTTTTTTGAATTTTTTTACTATTTATTAAAAGTATTTTACAAAAAATAGTCATATTCAGACCATTGAATTTTGTACCCATCTTAATAAATAGTAAAAAAATTCAAAAAAAAATGTAAAATTAGATCTGCAAGTACATTTTATTTAGATAATCATGTTGAACGGTTTGGATCGACAATTTGGACTTTGAAAATGAAAAAAATAGTTGTTGTAACTTTGTTGTAACTTGATCCCTCCTCATTTCTAAGTATATTATTTTCGAGTCCCTGGTGTCCTTCTATTATTTTCCTTGGTAAATGACAAATGCTTGTTAGCTTTCAAGTTTTATTCTGACACATGCGAATTTTTCTTAGACGAACAAAATTACTGATCAATGTGAATCAGTTTCTTATTTAGATCTCAGAAAAAAATTACTGATGAATATGAGCAGTGTATGGCTTTCCACAAACCATTTACACAAAAATAAAATAAGTAATTAAGTGATAAAACAAAGTACTCCATATATCATAAAAATCATTTTATTCATTTGATTCCCCGTTGCAAAGCACGGGCACTTAACTAGTATTGTAAAAGATTTCCTTCACTTTACGGTTTGAGATTAAATCCCAGCCGCTTTGGGATTCAGGCTAGCGCAGGGGCAGTATTATTGGGCTTTGAGATTCGTGCCAAGTTACAAACAACGGTCCAGATTCAATAACTGTAAAAGATTCTCAAAATCCTCTATAGCTGGATATTTTGTACGGTAATAAAAAATATTGAAGGCCTTCATCTTAAGATTAAGTCTTATTACAGCCCAACAATTATGGGCCCAGGGATTCTGGATATATATGATGCATTACTACTGATTTACTAATAGGTGAACGATCATTTATCCAAAAAAAACAGAGAGAGCAATCTGGCGTGCATGTTCACGGGACAGGATTTCTAACTGGATCAAACAATATCTTAATCCTGGTGAAAATGTGCAAGAATATACCAGCAGTCAGTCTACTATTGGAATGTGGCAGGAAGCTTCAATGGAAATTCAGAGTCCCAAGTCTCCAATGTTTTTCATTTTTTGTCTTTTTTCCTGTGTTTTCTTTTTGAGGTCTTGGCAAGTCAGAAAAAAGAGTTTCCTACTGCTATCCTTCCGGGAAACCCACATTAGTTGCTTCCAGAAAGTTCCTTCTCTGATGAATGATTAAACAAAACAATATTAACACACTCCAACATAATGTAGCTGTATTTTAAGAAACAAAAATATTTTTAGATACACTCATTTGTTAGAAGAGACAACCCTGCTCTAATTAAAAATAGAAACACAACATATTTAATATTATTTATATATTTTCAAGAGCCAAGAAACTGGCCTTTTATGTTGACTTTTCAAAGTCAACACACGCTAAGTCCGCAGTTCACACTATCCAATAGAGACCAAAGGTATCTAACATTCTAACTGTTATTGTTAGTATTATTAATTATGTCGTCGTCATAGTCATGAAGTTATCATATATTGCAGCTGAAGCATATATATGCTAATTGTTTAAAAAGTGCATGGTTAAATCAACTGGAGAATTGGCTATAAGTTGAAAATTGATGTGAAGCAGGCGCTGCTTGCATATATGGTATAGCACAATACAACCTTTAATTATGAATATAAAAGTTAATTGCACTTTCCGTATTGTAAAACTAACAATAGTCTAAAGATTTAATTGAATCGGTAAAATATATCTTTTAGCAATTATGAGCATCTCTTTCAAAAGAAATTATAAGCATATATCTCACCGATTTCTTGATGGAATATTCCAAATTGATTCACAAATAAAATTATAAGCATATATATATACACTGCATGACTTTTACCAGCAAAACAAACAAAAAGGCGGCAACACTAAATATAACTCTCAAATCCAAAAGAAATCCATGTTGGCCTATTCAAGGCCTATGTTCTTTTATTTAGTATTTTAGTGAAAGAGAGAATGAGAAAGGAGAAAACTCTTATGCAGAAATTTTTTCTATTATGTTAAAATACTCTTACAAATGACATACATCATATTTATAAATCATATGGTGATTTTTACAATCCCAAAATCATAAAAACAACACAAATACCAAGTGCATAAATTACATTTCCCAACACAATCCTAGAAAACATAAACATTTAATCTATCTAAAAAATCTCAAATACATTCATCTAAACATTTGATTAATTGACCCATTTAATTATTTTACTATTTCCCAAACTAAAACATTAATTTCAACAACCCAAACCAAGTACAATTGTACACCACCTACATGAATTCCATTTATAAGCTGAAAAGCTTTGAATTCCCTTCTAAGTGCTTACACCTGTTCTAATTCTCGATGCTGCTCAGGATTTGGCGTGCGCGGCCTTGAGCAGGGCATCATCTCGGCAATGTGCTGTAGCAAAGAGTAGTGATACGCAACCGAAATAACATATATAAACACTCCACCCATCAGGAGAAAAATATAAATGGAAGATGTGACCAAGCGGCAGCTGCCGGCTGCGTAAGCTGCCATGAAACTAAACAGATCAAGCACCATTGTAAACTCCAAAACCTTAACACTTTTTCTGTCACAGTAGAAATTCTTGTTCATCAGCAAAATAATAATCACTAGAGACGAGAGGAAAGAGATTGCGTTGCAATAAAAGAATGCTTGGTATCGGCGGAAATATCTGTCATGAAGTATGGACATGCCTGCCACTATATGACGGTTTGGATCGTCATCTTGCCAAACGCCACCGGGCGGGTTAAGGCCCGCTTGGTATGTCGACCCGGCTGCTAAAATGGCCACAATCATAAGCCCTCCCCTTATTTCCTTGAAGAATTCTTGGTCGTCGGAATCTCGTGGAGTTGTGGGGTTCAGCCCATTCTGCAGAGGTGCCTCATCTGTCTCAGAGTTAGGGGCATTTACTGGATTTATTTGAGCCATTTTTTTAGCTTGGAAGAAATAGGCAGATGGGGGAGAGGAATGAAGGCAGCTGTTTTCACTCTGACTCTCTGAGGAAGGTTTTGGGCTTTATAATCCCTGCTGTGAGCTTAATTATTTTTTATTTGATGCAAGCTTAACCCAAATTTGACATATAAAAATGTATTTCTTGATGTAATTTTCTTTCTCGAGTAATTCGAGAGAGATCAAGTCTACATGGAGCTGTTGAAGTTTCTTTGAAGTTTCTAGTAATGAGATGGGAAGGCGCACTGAAGTTTCTTTAGATCTAACCGCGCCAATAAAAAATCAGAAGTGCGTGTGCTGAATCTGCTGATGTGCCTACCGCTTCCGCTTCTCAACGAATAGCAATTTTGTAGTAGTATTTTGACTGTTGACTCTAGAAAAATAACACCCAAGAGTTATATGGACATTTAGAGTAGAAATATTATATAATGTCTTTTGTTTTGTCGCCTTGCAATCCATAGTTAATGGGCCAGTTTCGACTTTTCTGGTTAGGCTTTCTGGATACAAGAATTGAGCCCATTATTCGAACTCTGCGTCAAACTTGTTATTCGTGCATTACTAAATTACACATAAGACACCGCTACTCGAGGGATCCATTATAATTCTTTGAAGAAACGGCGCTGAGCCGCTGTTTCAACTTTGAACCCAACAGGAGAATACTTTGAGCCCACTCCATGGCTCTCACCAACAAAAAACAAACAAAAGACCAAAATCTAAGCCGGAAAAAAAAACCCCACAACATAAATAAATAACATAAACCTGAAATCCAAAACCCAAAACTAGTAGACATTACAACAGCAACATAAATTTCGTATATAAGCTAAAAGCTTTGAATTCTCTTCTTAGTGCTTACACATGATCTAATTCTCGATGCTGCTCAGTATTTAGCGTGGGCGGCCTTGAGCAGGGCATCATCTCGGCAATGTGCTGTAGAAAAGAGTAGTGGCGCGCAAACGAAATAACATATGCAAACACTCCACCCATCAGAAGAAAAATATAAATGGACGTTGTGACCAAGCGACAGCTGCCGACTGCGTAAGCTGCCATGAAACTAAACAGATCAAGCACCAATGTAATCTCCAAAACCTTAACACTTTTTCTGTCACGGTAGATATTCTTGTTCATCAGCAAAATAATAATCACTAAAGATGAGAGGAAGGAGATGGCATTGCAATAAAAGAATGTTTGGTAACGGTTAAAATATCTGTCATGAAGTATCGACATGCCTGCCACGATATCACGGTCTGGATCATCTTCTTGCCAAATGCCACCGGGTGGATTAAGGCCTGCTTGGTATGTTGAGCCGGCTGCTAAAATGGCCACAATCATAAGCCCTCCCCTTATTTCCTTGAAGAATTCTTGGTCGTCGGAATCTCGTGGAGTTGTGGGGTTCAGCCCATTCTGCAGAGGTGCCCCTTCTGTCTCAGGGTTAGGGGCATTTGCTGGACTTATTTGAGCCATTTTTAAGCTTGGAAGGAATAGGCAGATGGGGAAGAGGATTGAAGACGGCTGTTTCTCTCTGAGGAAAGTTTATGGCTTTATAAATCCCTGCTCTGAGCTAAATATTTTAATTTTTTTTAAATAAGTTTAACCAATTTGACATATAAAATTGTTTTTTTTTTCTATTTAATTCTAGTGTGGACAGTAAGCATCAGATCTGACATTGACTAATATTAATTAGAGACTTCAAATAGATGAGCCATCACCCGATCTCTCTCCATTCTGGAATTCAGATCCTCTCCAGTACCGTAATAGGGAATCTTTTAGAATTAGTGGATCTGGACCGTTCTTTATAACTTGGCACGAATCTCAAAGCCCAATAATACTGCCCCTGCGCTAGCTCGAATCTCAAAGCGAATGGGAGTTAATCTCAAACCGTAAAGTGAGGGGAATCTTTTACGGTACCTGGGCGGTCCATTCTTGATGATTAATAACAGCGGATCTCAATTCACGCAATTGAAATAGATAACAATTGGTTAGAAAAAAAAAAATTTAAAATTATGATTACTCAAAAGTCGAGAGTTTGAGCTCCATTTACGACTTCAAAGCCTCTGCGAAAATATAAAAAAAGAAATAGATATTCAAACTGGTTATTCGTGCATTGCGAAATTGCACATAAGAGTTAGCACAAATAAACCATTAATTTAATCATGATGCCTATGTAACTAATATGAACTTGAAGTCTTTAATTTCTTTATTTTTGTTTTGTTTTTGTAATTAATTTAACCTCTCCTTGAAGAGTCTTTCATCTTTTTGGATTTCATAATTTTTTTTAAGATTCTTTCAACGACTTTGCCTTTACCATATTTGATTATATTACAAATTGTTAATATAACTGTTTGTAAACGTTTTTAGATTTTTTTTAAGTTAGCAAAATAGTTGTAAGCGGTTCAAGTCTGTAGAATAATGTGATATTTTCATAATTTATTTGTGATTTTGTAACTGTGATTGTTAACGCTTATAACTAGCCACATTTACAAATTTTTACGAAAAATAAATACTTTTTTCAAAAACTAATATCATCAGTTATAGTTCATCCAAAAACTGTCACTAATGTTATCCAGAAAGTTTTTACATGAAAAACTGTCACTAATGTTATCCAAAAAAATATGTTTTTAAAACAAAAAATTATATCACCAGAGACAGTTGTTACATGAATAACCGTCACTAGTAAGAACATCAATAAAAGTTGTACAATTGTTACTAATATTTAATATCGTTACTCACAGTGCCATCAGATGGAGTCAACACCGTCACTAATAATTAACACTTTATATAATGAGATGTTTTCTTATTAAGGTTAGTGGCTTTAAATGTCTAGTAACAATTTTATTGATTGGTAGCCGCTGCCAAGGTTTAAAAAAAAAAAAACAATTTCATTGATAAAAAAAACATATTTACAACGAGTCAAATGACTCTCATTCCTATATCTAAACTTATTTATTTTCACAAATTCATCTAAATTATTCTAGTCATCTAATCCTAGCTACTTATCTATACTCTTGAGTACCCTATTATTTCATTATTCATCTCTCTTCACGACCAGATCCGCTTTCGTCCGATAGCTGCCGTGCTCCGACGATTGAATCTGCTCACCGCTGCCGATCGAGAGGAAATATAGACTATATGCTTTGAACTCCGCCGATATCATGCTATCGGTTCCAGTCGGCTCTGCTCCTTCCCCTCTCTAGTCTCTTTCATTCTCCTCTTCGTTCGAGGAGCTAGAAATGAGAGAGGAAAGAATATCACTGTGTCGGAAAGAGACCTAGTGAGGATGGGAGGCCAGAGGAGGGGGGCTGAGCGGTTAGGGTTTTTACTGATGAGATGTTATGTACTATATTATTTATGATCATCATCAATGAAGAATGAAAAAAGAACCACGCCAACGTCCAAGTTGCAATAATTTTAGAATCATAGCTGTCATCCATGTCATTTCGAAATCAAACGATATGATTGCTTGATGAAACCGAATGTACCATTGTCTGGAAGATTGTTTGAGACCATAAATAGATCTCAATAATTTGCACACTTTGTGCTCTTGACCCTCATCAACAAAACTGACAGGTTGTTCCATATATATCTCTTCTTCCAGATTGCCATTTAGAAACGCAGTTTTAACATCCATTTGATGCAATTCCAAATCTAAACTGGCAACAATAGAAGTAAATCTTACAACAGGAGAGAAAGTCTCTTCATAGTCTATCCCCTCTTGTTGTGTATACCCCTTAGCAACAAGACGTGCCTTATACCTCTCAATCGAGCCGTCAGCAAGACGTTTAATCTTGAGAACCCATTTGTTCCCAATTGCCTTGCGTCCTTCAGGGAGATCAACTAATTCCCAAACATTATTTGATCTCATTGACTCCATTTCTTCTTCCATTGCTTTCATCCATTTCTCTTTAGCAGGACAAGTGAGAGCCTCTCGAATATTTCTTGGCTCTTCTTCATCTTGCATGACAATCATGTAAGATTCATTTTCGATTGGAAAATGACGTTTAGGAACTCTAGCACGATTGCTATGCTTAATTTGTGATTGTGCTGAACTTGGCTCAGCATCATCTACTGATGAGATACTGTTGGAGGTTCAGGAATATGCACCAAACGATTTGCAACAATCAAATCATTTTGCTCCTCTTCTTCATATAGAGAAAATTCCTGACCTATCTCACCCTTTCTTGGAAATTCATTTCCAAGAAAATGACATCTCGGGACTCAAATTCTGTTACACTCCCACTCGATTGTTCACCAATGAACACATAACCTTTGGAATGTTCAGAGTATCGTATAAATATACTCTGTTTACCTCGTGGACCCAATTTACCATGTTGATGAGACGAATCATGAACAAAGGCTGTGCATCCCCAAGGTCGCAGATTACTAAGATCTGGTTTTCTATTATTCCAAAGTTCGTAAGGAGTTGAAGAAACAGATTTAGAGGGTACTCGATTTAGAATATAGGCAGCAGTCAATAATGCATCACCCCAAAAATTGATTGGCAGATTTGCTTGAGCCATCATTGACCTAACCATTTCCAAAAGAGTCCGATTTCTCCTTTCAGCCACTCCGTTTTGCTGTGGAGTATTGATCACTCAAAAGAGAGCAATGTTTCTTTTAATATTTATAAACTCGAAAATGCTATTGGTTCGGACTGCAAATGCACAATCCTATCGAGTAGTATATTTGAGGTCAATCCACAGAGAATATTGGTTCAATGCTTTGAGCGATCGAATCGCAATCTTTCGAAAGGCTAGATGAAATCTGAAAATTGAGAGATGTTGTTTTGATCAATGTAAATTAGGAAGCAATTAAAACTAATTAAAATAAAGATAGAGATGAGGATTCCTAGGGTTTCGGCACACCATTGCCACTCAATCCGCCTTGACAATATATTCCTGTTGCGTCTGATTTCCTGTTGTTGTTTAATGAAAGACACTTCATAGGTCACTGGGATTTATGTTACGCGAGAATGACAGATCTTTCACCGAGATTCTACATAGGACACTGCGATTTACCTTACGCAAATGTCTGATCTCTCAAATACCCCAAATTACTACACAGATCACTGGGATTTACTTTACGCAAGTGATGGAATTTGGTACGTATTTTGTTGGTCTGGTTTATGGTTTCCCCGCTAAGGTTTTCTTCACATAAACCTAATAGATCTCAACGAGGCTAATTCATACAAATAGTTTCTCTTAACATTAAAGTACTGTCACTACCCTAACGGACTCAAACTAGATCATTGAAATTAGATGAAGAGATAGTAAATCACAAAAGCATTTTGTTTCAACAACAAGAAATCATAATCAACAGAAATATATATATCAAAACATCAAGAGTAACAAGGTTTACTGCCTAGCCCTAAGAAAAGGAACTTAGCCACGGAACGGCATTGTTACAAGCACTCCTCTCTTCTCACTTTAATCAAATCTAACCCTAATTACAAATATAAGTTATTCTTCTGCCCAGGGGCCTTATATAGGAGTGGAGGGACGTCTGGAGATTGAGTAGGGGCTAAGAAACTGATCTGGAAACAGCTGTCGGCAGTTATTCCCCAAGAGGCGCCTTCGGATACGGACCGTATTGGGCAATACGGTCCGTATTAGGACCTTGACGGTTAGGGTTTAATGCTCCTAGCACTATCTTCTAGTCTGTGCTAGGCCTGGTCCGTATTAGGCAATACGGGCCGTAACAGAGACTTAGTCGATGAGCGTCGCTGATCCGATTGACCCGATTCTAGCTCCATTTGGTGTAAAATAGTCTCAAAACCTGTTTTCTGCAATAAAACACAAAGAAGGGTGACAGTAGCCTTTTTCTCTAATTAATTAAACATAAGTGTGAGAAAATATGCAAAACGTAAGCCAAAACCCTACGTAAATCATTATTATTTTGACTCTGATCACGCCTCCCAACTTGAATTGTTGCTTGTCCTCAAGCAACGACATCCCAACTGGTCAAAGATTCGGTCTAGGTTAAACCATACAATCTCAAGGTCTTGTTAAAAATTAAATTAGGACTTAGGTTAGGTACAATTGGCATGACAATAAAAATTTAGAACTTAAAAATATTCATGACCTCTCCCTTGAACAATTTATTCACCCCATGATTGACCTCATTATGCTTACCCTAGAAAAATTATTATCGAACAATTTATTTCACAAATATCCTTAAATTTGAGAGTATTAATTTCTCCTTCGATTATAAATGGATCCCTTCCAATCAATAGGAATTCTAATGATATAAATTTTGATTTTCCTTCCCAATTGATTGGAGCAAAGTATGACAACTAAGTGTGTTGGTACTTGTGACTATTTTTGAAAAATTAAATATATACGAGAATTAAAATTTGGGAGGTTTTCTCGATCCTATTGGTAACCAGTCTTGCGTCGGCACCCGTACTCTTTTTATCCTCCATCTTTTATTCTATTTTTTTCTTTTTCTGATTTTTCTATTTTTTTGGATATTTCTGATTTTTTTTTGTATTTTTTGTTTTTTTCTGAAAAATAAAATATTTTTGTGTCACAAGCAACATGATTACACATAATTCCAAGTATTCATTCATACAAGGAATTATTGCATAGTTTCGGTAGGGGTCTATCTATAATAAATGGGTATTCTAAAATACTATCACGTTTAAAAGACTTTGCAAAAATAAATTACACATCAATAAAAATTCTAGGGTTTGCGATTTTTGGTCAACACTCATGGTTAGCAATTAATTGTTCACTTTGAGATCACTAATTATTTTTAAAATTCTGAATTTTTGGTATCATGGCCATTTGTCTAAACCTTAACCTAATTCAATTTTAAAAACAATTCCTATTTGATTATCCTACTCCTAAGGAAAAATAAAAATGCAAGCTAGCTAAAAAGCTCAATCTAATCATTCTAGGATTTTCGGTAAAGCCTCTAACCCTAGTCAAAAATTGAGTAAAACTACTAGCACCTAAGAATTTAAAAATGTGAATTTTTTTTAAGGATACATGGTCAATTTACCTCCTACCCCCCGAATAAAATTGAGCATTGTCCCCAATGCTCGAGAGATAAAAATAAAGGAAGTAGTAAAGTAAAAAGACCGGGAAAAGATACAACTCACTGCACCTCAATCCTGAGGTGGTGGAGGTGGTGGTGGGCGCTGGATCTCCTCGTAGAATGATGGGTCGAAGAGTCTGTATGGTGGTGGCTGGTACGGCAAACCGGTGGTGAGGGCATGCTGGTAGTACTGCTGTGACATGTAGCGGGCCTGCTGTGCCTCCCGCCTGTTGTTGGCAGCATACCCTCGCAGCTCGTCCATGCCCTGACGAACCTGGCCTGCATAGTGACGTGTCTCGTCATACTGCTGGTCAAGCCGGGCATAAGTGGTCCTGGTGTCGATGGAGAACCTCTCCATGTTCGCGTTGACTCTTTGGACGGCTTGGAGAACTCGGTTGTATCCACTTTGAGGGGCATCAGATGGTCCCGCCCCTTGTCGCGCTGCTTCTGCTGCGAGCGCCTCTTGCTGAGCCCTTTGCTCATTTGTCGCCATTTCTTGCATGTATGCGGCGGCTGCTGCGGTTTCGGCCCTGTCCTCTTCTTCAGCCTCGGCCTCTATGGCATCAAAATCAACCTCATCATCGCTTTCTTGAGCGGCCTGTCTGCCGCTAGGGGCCACTTGCTTCCATTTTTGCTGGTTTTTGAGAGGTAGCGGCTTGCAAGGCATTTGAACCCTCCTGCTTTCGATGTGGTATAGGTATGGCTCGGGAGGTCTGCCGATAATCATCCTCATCGCAGTGAGGCACTCGATATCTAAGAATCTCATGCCAGTGCCTTCTTTCAGGAAATCCACCTCGAGTCTGAGTTGCCGAGCGAGGATTGTTGCGATGGCACCAATGGAGATGTTTCCTTTGCCCCTTGTGTTTGTTCCAATCGAGTGGATGTGGTTGCAAAGGAAGTGGCCGATGTGCGGAGGCTCTTCCGGTGTGATGAGCATACATTTGAGGATGTACAGCTCGGGGAAGGTGACTTTCGCACAGGTCTCACCTCGAGCAAAAAGAGAGTTGCTGAGAGCCGCTTGCATGTAACGGAGTACTGGATGGACAATGTGGCTGGCGACTCTCGGATCACTGATGCGGTCATTGGTGATCAGCTTCCAAAAATTTTGGTCGTCATTGTATGCTTGCGTGCCTTCATCCTTGAAGCCAAAGATGTCGCAGAAATCATGCATTGACATCTCCTGATCTATATTCATCAGTTGAAACTTGATTATATTATTTTCGGAGGAGAAGGTGGCAATGAACTCGCGGGTGAGGTCGTCATAGGCCGGGACATCCACCAGCTTGTTGAGAAAGTCC
Organism: Carex littledalei; assembly: GCA_011114355.1. Taxonomy (NCBI): domain Eukaryota; kingdom Viridiplantae; phylum Streptophyta; class Magnoliopsida; order Poales; family Cyperaceae; genus Carex; species Carex littledalei. The sequence goes on along the minus strand of SWLB01000033.1, from coordinate 4,459 downwards.
CAAATGTGAACCCTTTTTGCTAGGATTTTGAATTGGGCGAGGAGGTTGAGCTCTTGAAGGGTTTCGATATGAATAGCCTTGTGGTTGATGATTTTGTTGTCCTCTAATTTTTCGAAGACTCTGGCGTGTGCTCTGGAGGTGAATTTTATATCCAGGGGTTATATTGTTGCTCCTCCATTGGTTGCGGTTCGTTTTGAGGAGGAGATTCCGGCAATTCTTCTCTTTCGGGGCTCCGTTCGGGTGATTCAGGTGGTGGATTTTGAGAAGAAGACTCCCCCCTCTTCTTCTTGCCTCTACCTGTCAAAGCCTTAAGAAGACCACGTGTTTTTGGGGCCATTTTGGGGGTTTATTGGTCACTGTTACGGGCCGTATTGGGTTGATACGGAGTGGTTACGGACCCGTGTGCTGGTGAAATTTGGCCAAGTACAGGACTTAATACGGACCGTATCGGACTGATACTGGTTCTGGTAAAAACGGGGAAAACCTAATTTTTTTGTTGTTTTTCGTGATTTTTGGTATTTAACTAGATCTAAAACAGAAAACTAACTCTAAAACTAAATTGCAAAGAGAAATAAAAGACTAATTTAAGAAACTAAAATTAAAATTGAAAATTAACGAGGGAAAGGGGAAAAGAAACCCGAAAATGGTGAAGATTCGGTGTTCTCAGTGAATACGGGTCGGATACGGCCCGTATTGGTGGTTGGTGGTTGTGCGAGAGGTGGTTGATGCGATCTTCCTTGTTGCTGGCGGTGTTTTGCGAGGTTGGCTCGGGTTTTTACAAGAAGGGGAGAAGGAGGTGAGGAAGGAGGAAGAGAAGGAGAGAAGGAAGAGAAGAGGGGAAGAGAAACGGGAGAGGGCTCAAAAATAGGAAATTTTCTATTTTGAACGGTTACCCAACTTGGTGCCTCTTCGTTAACGGGTTTTAATTTCATAGATCAGTTTTGATTACGGACCGTATTGGCTGATACGGTCCGTATCCGATCCAAAATTTTTGATCCTGATAACTATTTCTAACTCTTCCTCTGGATATGGTCCGTATTGGCTGGTACGGGCCGTATTTTCTGCTGTCTTCCTTTTTCATCCAAATCCTTGCTCCGTATTCACTGTCGTAATCTGTATTGGCTGATACGGTCAGTAACAGAGAATATTTTCTTGACTTTCCAATGTTTTTAACCGAGCCCTTCCTCTAGCATGTTCACCTGGTCATGAAAAAAATAAGTGGATGTGATTCGTTCCCCAGTTAAAGTCCTAAAAATAAATAATTTAAGAAAATGTAAAAGTGGCCTTGGGTTGCCTCCCAAGAAGCGCTTGTTTAAAGTCGTTAGCTTGACTCGGTGTTTTGTTAGTTCCTTCCAGACATCCTCCCGTCAATGCAAGTGGGTTGCTTGTCGGGTGGCTCGCCTTCAGCGTCATCTGTGGTCTCATCATTACTGCCCTTCTCGAAGAAGTCGGTTGGTGTTTGAGGTCCAGGGTCGAATGCCAGACTCACTCCGAGTACTGCTTCGACCTCGTCCAGTCTTTGAGAAATTGCATCGAGTTCTTCGCGTAGGTTTTTGATTAATGCAAGGGCTAAGAGAGAATAATTCCTGTTGTTTGCGATATTAGGGCTCTTGTTCAGATCATCAGTTTGTGTTGTCACGGAGGTTGGATGGATCTGACCGTCATCTTGTACAATGAACAATCTCTCCATTTCTGCTTCGTGCATCATTTCTTCGATGTCTTCAAATTCATCCATTCGCAATTCATCATTGCCATACTCGTCCGCTGTTTTCAAATTGTAGACAAGATTTATGTCAGGTGGGACTTTGGTTTCATTCATGTTGAAGATCATCTTGTTCTCGCCAACATTGAGTGAAATCTTCCCATTCCTAACATCGATCATTGCCCCACAAGTGGCGAGAAATGGCCTTCCAAGGATGATCGGAATCTGCTCATCTTCTTCCATATCAACTACCACAAAATCTGTTGGTATCCAGAATTTACCAACTTTGATTGGGATATCAAGCAACATTCCTTCAGGATATCGAATTGATCGGTCAGCTAGTTGCAGTGAGATCCGTGTTGGTGATAGGTCCCCACATTCCAATTTATCAAATACTACCTTAGGCATCAAACTCACATTTGCCCCTAGATCACATAAAGCTCTCTTAAAATCGGTTGTTCCAATGGTGCATGGTATCGAAAAGCTTCCCAGATCTTTTAACTTTGTCGGTAATTTGCTTTGCACGAGCGCACTACACTCCAGATTGAGCGGAACTGTTGAGAATTCTTAGAGCCTACTTTGGTTTGAGAGAATCTCCTTCAGAAATTTAGCATACGAGGGTATGCTTGGAATTGCTTCAGTGAAGGGGATTGTGACTTGTAATTGCTTGAGTGTCTCCATGAATCTCGTAAATTGCTGCTCCATCTTGTGCTTGGCAGGCCTTGGAGGGAATGACAGAGGTGGCTTGTAGGGTGGTGGTGCAATATATTCAGGTTCGGATTGTCGCTCGTCTCCACCTACGGTGTCATTCTGCTCCTTGATAGGGTCTGTCTGCAGTTCGAATACGGGCGGCTCCGGTGGTTGCGGCTCGTATTTTTCGGAATGCGATGGCTCTGCATGCATCTCGTTGGAAGTTTGATCGGGCATGGGAGGTCCCTGATAAGCTGTACCGCTCCTTAATGTTATGCTCTTGCAAGTCTCTCTCGGGTTTTCTTCCGGTTGGCCCAGAAATTTGCCTTTTCCGCGTGTAATACTCGAGAGTTCTTTTGCCATCTTAGAGACATTGTCTTCTAAGTCTTTGTTGCGGTTTGTTAAGGATTCGATCTTTTGCGCGATTTCAGCATTAGCCTTGTCTTGCTTCTCTAGGAATCTCTCCATTAAAGATGTGATGTCAGGTTGCTGTGGTTGATTGTATTGCCTTGGTTGATAATTCTGTTGAGGATTGTTGTATCTCGGTTGATAATTGGGCTGTGGTTGATAGTTCTGTTGGGGTGCAGCAGGCCTTTGATTGTTTGCGTATGAGAGATTTGGATGGTTTCGGTTGTTCGGATGGTATGTATTGTAAGCGGGCTGAGGTCGAAAGCTATTGTCGATTGCGTTTGCTTGCTCCATTTCTTCCTCAGTTTGCGTCATTGTTTGACCCTAAAAAGTCAAGATCATAGTTATTTGGACAAAGATGCCAATTAACTAAATAAATTGATCAATTAAAGGTTTAACCATACTTTAATTCGACACAATGCCACAAAATAGGAAATGAAATTTGCTAAACAAAATCCATGATTAAATCCTACTCAAATAATCATGAATTTTGATATATGGCACATTTCCTAACTCAAAATGGTTAGAGAAGTATTAAATTCACAAAACAGAAGGCTCTGATTAGTGCCACCTGGCACAGGGTACTCATAGCAATTTATATATGCATACTGGGTACAAATTGGGGTACACAATGCCTAACCCTACAACCTGGGCCCCACTGGTCAGTCAAATAAAATAAAATTCGCTGGGTTAGCGAGATAAGCGGACTTGGCTCATGAAAATTGAACTTGTAGACCAAAGGTTCAGTCGAATGGCTCACAGTGCATCGGGTCCACTCAAACCCAATGGCTAGATTAAACTTTGGCGCCCGAGCGTTTTGACCCCTTCATTTTGCGTGGACCCCGAGCACACTGAACCAATGAAGACCCATATACGGTCTATAGTGAAACGTCCATATGCAAGACGTAAGATATAAAAGGAAATAAACCCCGCTTCTTTCGTGAGGCTGACAAGCAGGTCCCACACTTGTCAGTCTCTTCTTCAAGCTTTGTCTCCCCCCCGGTGACCGAGAAAACAAAAGAGAAGAAGAGAAATTGGTAAAAGAACACCAAATTTCTCCGATTCTCTATGCCTTTATACGATGGCCCTCAAGGCAATGATCATGGCTCGGCCAAGTTAATCTTCGCCTCACCAATTCAGAGAGTTAGAAAGAAAGGGTTGACAGGTGAGTTCGGAAATTGATAAGTCGTAACAACAAAACCTTGAAATTAAAAGCACAATGCCATTTCTCACCTCACTACGATATCCTCTGACCAATCAATTTAAAAAGAAGGGGAAATAGCAAGCCGGGCCGAGACACCCTCTAAGGGTGCGGTGTTGTGAGATCGAAATGGGGAATGGCGCGGTACAGCAACCCCTCTGAGCATTCAAGTTGATTTGTTAAGGTCTAGCAAGGCCATTTAATGACTCAATTAATGAGTCTGTGCAAATATACCCGAAATGGGAACTGCTATATTAATTAATGCGAAAATGAGTTGTAGCAGATCACCAAAGGGAAATTGGCAGCCAAGGAGGGTATAATAACACTCAAACCATGATGAGATTATGTTGTACCTGCACTGTGGCAAAGCCTCATTGGCTGAAGGGTGTATTAAACGGTCAAACCATGATAAGCCGGTCTTACCCCCGAGACAACACAAACACCTGCATATCAGTACA
>SWLB01000032.1:0-50000 GCA_011114355.1 Carex littledalei | reverse complement strand
CTGTGCTTAATTAACCTTATGCACAGCTGTCTCATGCGCCAGGTATGCTGCCAAAATAGAAGAATCTCCTCCCATGCATGAGGAGATACATGATACAATAGCTCTAAATCTCGGCCATTAAAAGAAATCAAATCAAAGGCTGAAAAGGGATGAATACATGGATTGCCAACTTGGCTGTTCACTATTGGACTATGCATAGCTGGATACTCTAAGATCAAATCCAGAGCATTGAAGAATGAAGTGAAGAAAATTAAGAGTGGAGATAATGCCAACTCAGCCCATGCTTAAACCCTAAAACCCTTCATCTTATGCTATATAAAGAGATCATATTGAAGAAGAAAAAAGGGATCGGAGAAAATCACACTACCAGCCAGAGATCAAACCACTGCTCCTCACTCTCTCTAATAGGCTAGCTAGAAAAAGAAAAGAAAGAAGAAAAAGGAAGAAACTTGTTCTTCTCAACAGTAGCAAAAGAATTAGGTAATTAATACCTAAAATCATGTAGGCTCCAAGGAGCCAAGCAATGTACCCTTTTCATGAAATAAAGTTTTCTTTGAAATTTATGTATTTCTTCATTTTACTTTTATTTTCGGTTTTGTTCTTGATCTTTCTTTGCTTCCTTTCTTTGTTTATTTGGAGCTTTTAAATAAATGAAATGAGAAGGCTACATGATATTTTAGCTTGTTTCATAGCAAGTTGAACATGTTTAGTCTAATGATCAATAAAAACATATATCTTTTTTTGGCTTTCACGGTTTGCAATAAAATATTAAAAGAAAGTAAAAAAAAAAGAAAGAGTTTATTGATGTCTTTAGCTAAATAGGATCTGTTTTCATAAATTAGCACATAATAAAAATATAAGTATAAAGTTGTAAGCTTTCATGCTTCTTCCTTTGATTTCTTCTTCTCCTTTCTTTTTTTGAACAAACCTCTTAATTCTTTCTTAAAATGGCTGATTAATTGAAATATAAGAGTTGAGCCAGTGTTGGTCTCCTTTTATATCAAGATTATGTCAATCATTTTATAAAAAGAATTAATAGGAATAAAAGTAACAAATAAAAAAAATTATTACACAAGAGGTGGTAAAGTTGAGCTAGTGTGTCTCCTTTATCATTCTCTTAAACATAAAGATCCCAAGGACCTATTTGCATAAAAGGGCTGGGTTGATCAATGATTGATGCATGTGTCAATGTGCAGAAATTTTTGATAAAATCAGGACCTATATGCAAATAGTGAGAGAAGGAGGACTAAATTGCAAATAGACATCAGTTATGCTGAAACTTGTCATTTGTACATTTAATCCCATGATATCTCAAGGATTTGTCCAATGATCAATTAAAAAGAACACCCAAATCATGATTTTAAATGAACCAGGGTCCTCCCTGCATATTTCTGAATTCTGACAACCTTTTATGTTTGAAACATGTTGAATTCATGAATTTTTGGAACTTTGATTTCTCATCTTTCCTTTACTGGTGCTAGTCCAGCAGCTACAAGGTTACTAAAATTCGGTTAAAATCCCTAACCAGTCAGCAACCTAGTTGGTCTTCACCCCCTAACTAGTCTCTGGTATAGCACCAAGTGTGAGCCCAGCAGTGAAATGCATAACAAGCACCACTGGTACATGAAGGGTATTCAAAGAGGCTGAAATGACCTGCCCTGCCAGAATAATCAGTATAAATTGATGGAAATCTCAAAATTCAAAATGGACATCATGATCAAATAAAGGACATTAAAATACACAAGTTTGACACAAATTTTACATCATTTGGATTTTACTTCGATTTTATATGAATTTTTGAAGTTCAGATTAAAAACAGGAAAATCAGCATTTTAAAGGATAAAGAGGCCCTGCTGGTAAACTGAGCATTAAAAATTGATTCTTTGACCTAAATGAAAAACAAATTAAACAGTTAGATAGAGGACTTTAAAATACATGAAATAGACATAAATTTTACATTCTTATGATTTTATTTGAATTTGTTGCAAATTTCTGAAGTTAAGCACTAGAATATGAGATTCTGCTAAATAAAAAATGCATATATGCCCCTCTGTCATAATAAAAATATATACGAATATGTTCAAAAATAAAAAAAATAAAATTCTGAAAGCTACAAAGATTTACTTAAATCTTCCTTTAACAGTCCCTTATATTTTCATAACAAAATCTCATAAGTTTATCAACCAAATTAATAAAAATGTGCAAATCTGAAATTAATAAAGAACAAACATCATGTTTAAATCCGAAATTAATCTAAAAATAACTTGAACATTCTGTAATAACTGGTAAGTTCTCATGAGCTCACAGAAACCTCCCTGAACCCCTGAATTTGCTTGGAAAATGATAAATTGAAGGCGAGGTTCCAATTCGGTACCGGATATTAAAAATGCAAAACATGAATTATGCGCAAATCAACCATGAAATTCAAATCAATGTTAAATAAAATATCCACACTCTTAAACAACACTGAACGACCATTTAACTAAGCAAAAGCGTGCTAAAATTAGTGAAAACCAGTTCAAAGTCGTGACCGGTACCGAGAATAGAAGATCGACCCGGTATTGTCATCTCCGATGACCAATTGCTACCGACATTGGGTGTATGACACTCATGACATCAAGACGATGCCGACTGTCACCCCCTTTCATCGCGCTGTGGCCGGAAAGTTCATCGGAAGCAATGGCTGACAGGAACCCTAGTTCGGGTTTCAAACCAATCCATCTTCCGCCTGCACGAATTTCAAAACAACATGATTCATTTGATTTCGGCGCCAAATGAAATTCCAAATAGAAATGCACATCTCAAAACCAACACCAATCCTGAAAGTTCAACACGAATCTCAAAGTTTGAATATCAAATGGGATCATCAAGTTAAATCCCTGTTTACAAAAAGGTCCCTCTGACTTTTGATCCTTACAGTGAAGCCCTTGTGAACTCACAAATAAGTCCCTGACGACTTAAAACTCTCTTAAACAAGCCCTTGAAAGTCCAATTTCTATATAAAACCCCGTTTAAAGCCCATATTACAAGTTCATGTCCTCCCAGCTTTGTGAATAAGTCCTTTACAGAAAAATAAATGTTTACAAATAGGCCCTTCTCAGTCCCTTTCGAGCATAACTTTTTTATCTTAAGTCCAAATTGACTCAAACCACCTCCAAATGAACCCAAATCAAATCCCTTACCTTCCTAAGCTAAAATTGAACATGTCTAAGCACCAGCCAAACCCTGAAATGACCAAAATACCCTTTTCTTAAAATTAAAACATATAAATAATTAATAAAAATGAAAACGAATATGCCACAAATCAAACATAAGCAAATGATGTACATACACTTCCTAAGTGCCCAAATCCCCATTCTAAAGTACAACACACATTATTTTAATAATAAGAAACCACATACACATACATGTCCAAATGCATAGAAAACTCAAGTAAACTGAAAATCAATACATGAGTCCCCCTTTTAGCCCCTTTATTCAATTCACAACAAATAGGCACAAATCCCGGAATGGACGAGGTATTCAGTAATGACTTGGAAGGGTCATCTGATGTAATTAACAGCGGGGGCTTGCGCCCGCTGGGAGTTAAACGTCCCCACAATCAATAAACTCTCTCGATAGACTGATTATGAACCGTAGGTCTGTCGAGGGTGAACCGAAGGAATTGTAGAAAGAAATGAATGTTTCAAGTTCGATGTTCTCCTCCATGTCTTGAAAATCGAGAGCATTGAACCTTGAGGCATTTAACACATGCACACACCTTCCATACCAGCTGTGCAACTTTCTGCGCCCTACAGGTTTTGGCACGCCCGGTGGGACTTTCTCCTCCTCACAGGTTCGGGATCCGATACGAAGATAAAAGGAACATACTCAAGTAGCCAATGACTTCAAAACACTCAAACAACAAGTCATTGGACCGCTTGAGTTATGTCATTTCCTTTTATATTCGATATCGACGCCTATGGATTGAATAATCGGGCTAACACTCATGTATAAGTTTACATATGAAAATTGACTAATGAAATTTCAAGTTTTGCTTGCTTGCAGGAATGGCTTACACCGCAATCAACGCACGCTCTTTTGCCCAAGTTGCCAGCCTCCCAGCTGGCGAAGAGGTGGTTTATTTTGGGACTTTCGCAGTCCCTGTTGATGAAGTTAGGGCATTCGAAGCCCCTGTTCCCGCTCTAATGAATGAACAACTGTCCCTCGGGTCCATCACCGAGGAGGAAGTTACAGATGATGATGAAGTATGTTACTTTCTCACCCCTAAAGGGATGGACGGTAAGACGTTCATTCCTCTCTCCAAAACTAGGCGCGCAAGAAGGCGCGCGTCTAAGAAAATTAACCCAACTCCAGTGACCCCTCTGTCGGTCACCAGGAAAAGAAATCTCCAAGCTTACCAGGATGAGTTGGTGGCTCAACCAGCCCTTCCCGTCAGCAACTCATTCTCCCCTCTCAGGATAGTGAGGAGAAATTCTTCTACTGCACACATACGTGCAGCGGGAGAAATCCCTCAAACCGTCTCGTTCATCTATAAACCGAAAAGGATGAACACCGACCGCAAAATGGTTGACGATACTGCTATGGCCATTCATAAGGCCCACAAACAGCTTCGCGTATTGAAGCAGCGCAGGAGTCGACACTACGTACATCCTGCACAAGAAACCTCTACATCCCTTTCCGTCAAATCTAGGTTGACGTTTCCAGCCCAAAAGCTGGGGGCATCCAATGACGCCCAACCCTCAATCAAATCGAGGCTGACGTTCCCAGCCTCAAGACCAAAACCAACTTTTTCAGCCTCAAGGCTGGGGGTACCTGATGTTGCCCCGCTAAAACCAAAACTCCGTCGAGAGATGCGTGCAAGCACCTCTCAAAGCTCAAGTAAAGAGGGATCAAATCAAACCCCTCGAATTCTGAGAAGACCAACCAGTGTACATGATAGGCTGGGGGCACGAATCGATCCGCACCCCTCAAACACTGGAAGCTTGACAATAGTGGCCCCAAATGCCACTCACAAGAAGCGAAGGGTCGCTAAAACGTACTCTAAGCAAGAAGAAGAAGCGACGGTCTTCGTGATAACCATTAATGAAGACCTCGAAGAGGAAGATGACCATAAACCCTCCAACCCTACCGTATGCATGGTGAGAAAAGGGAAGGACCCCATCGTCGAAAATCCAAGTGACGATGAAGAGGAGTCTGATGCAGCATGCCTTCCTCCTATAAATACCAGACCCAAAACCGTAAGTGGCTCAGATATAGGTCATATGGATGGGCCCGCATTGGGTAACTTCCATACCGTCTTGGCGACTTCTCCATGTGCTGGTGAAAGTCAAAACGGCACACAAACGCAAGAACAAATGTTATCTGCCTTCAATCAAATGCAAGCCGAGATACAAAATCTTAGAGCTGAAGTACATCAAGCCCACGAAAGGGAGCAAAGGTTGATAGCTGAAATCCGAGGGAAAGGCCTCGCTGGTTCGGAACTCGAAAGAGGAGAAACATCAAATCGATCCAGCCCCGTAAACGGGCTCGAAAGATCAGAAAGACCAAACCCTCAAGAAAGACGCAGGGTACATTGGGAAAATGAAAGGCGAGAAACCTCCCCAACCTTTACTGCGATTGACGTTCAAGAAATGATCAGCCGTCAATTACGAGAAATGGGGATCGCCCCAAAACAAACAACACTGCGAATAGGGAAACCATACCCTCCCGAATTCGATATACCAAAATACCCCCCAACATACACTGTTCCTTTATTTTCCAAGTTCTCAGGAAACGGGACAGATGAGACGGGACCTGAACAACACGTCAGCCACTTCATGATTCAATGTGGCGACTCTTCAAGAGAAGAAGCGTTCCTTTGTCGCCAATTCGCTAGAAGCCTTTCAGGACCAGCATTTCAGTGGTATTGCTCTCTAAAACCAGGAAGTATAAAATCCTGGGACCAAATGGCGCGTGCCTTCATAGACAGGTTTGCCACTGCGAGCAGTCCGATAAGACTGGCCGATTTAGCATGGGCCAAACAAGGGCCAAATGAAACTCTTCTGGCATACATCAACCGCTGGAGAAATATGAGCAACAAGTCGAGCCATTCCATACCCGAAAGGGAGGCAGTTGATTTGCTCATAAGAAGTACATCCGGCAAAATGAGAGAAATGTTAATCGTTGCCAACCCTAACAGTTATCAAGACCTGGTAGACACTGTATCCAGGTTGGGGCAAACAGATATAGAAGAGAAGTCATCAACCTCTTTCAAACCTAGAAGAGATTTTCCAAAGAAAAAGGAATCAAAGACGGTATACGCCGTCAAAACCAATAAAGTCAACAAAACAGAAAACAGAGATTCTGACTCTTCTGACGAGGAGGCGAGACAAGTTGATAGCCAACCCACTCAGCCAATTCCTCGCGATAACCAAAATAATCGTTACTCCAAATCATTGGAAGAACAAAAAGGCAAGAAGTACTCCTTTAAAAGGGAGAAAACAGCAAAAATATTTAGACAAGCCTTGGAAGATGGTATGGAATTGCCTCCAAGCAAACGCCCCGAGCAGGCAGATAAGGTTGATCACCCTAACTATTGCCCATATCATAGGGTGATAAGTCATAAAATAGAAGACTGTTGGGTCTTTAAAGACCTAATAGAAAGAAGAATCCGAGAAGGTCGCTTGCAATTAGCGCCAAGTGCCGTGCAACAACCCGCACCTCACGAACAAGTTAATGCTGTCTCTCATGTCGAGATGATTGAAGAAAAGGGGTCTGAAAGTCCCGTAAATGAAGCATGGGAATTCCACCTTTCCAAGAAAACTAAAAAGTCGCTGAAACAGCTTCTGAAGGAGCCTCGAGTCAAATGGGATAGCAATTTAAACCCCACTGTGCCAAGGCCCCCAAAACGGGTCATCCATCGTAAACCAAACAAGAATGGCAGCCAGAAGGGCAAGAAATCGCCCAAACCAACAGAGTTGCCTACACCTTCTGAAATCCAAAAACACATACAAACCTTAGAGAATCATAAGCAAGGTACTCCGCTACCGCTGACCCTCTCAGACTTCTTAACAGGAGATGTATTAGCCTTAATGTTGGGCCTCAAAGCTGAGAAAGGGGAAACAAGTAAAACCCCTCAAGAAGGAGAAAGAAATGATGATCATGAGATGCGTGACGTGGGTGTCTATGGAGGAAGTTCCTCGAGTGACTCGGATGATGGTGAAGTCACCTTCATCAGAAATGAGGGACCCGACTACCAAGCAGTACTCCAATCGAATACATGCATTCCCGAACGTCAACTACCGCAAGAACACTCTTACAAAAGGAATACGATATTTTTATGTGGGATATGCAACCTAATAGAAAGGAAGCAGCCTATAACAGTATGTCTCCGATGCGGACCCAAACCTGAAAGGTTCCTAATTAGAAGAGCTGAACGGTTATATGAAGGAGACATTAGATACCTCCGGGATCGAGGAGCATTTGAAATAGATAAGAAGGGCGAGACCTGCGTTGTGAAGCGCGTTATGTCAAACGCCATTTATATCTTAGAAAGAATCCCGTATTCGGATAACGAGAGGGTTGTCAATGACTTGGGCATAATTGAAAAATCACGCCTTAAGCATAAATACAAAATCAATCGGAATACCTACGTAAGCTCAGATAATTCTACCCACGAGGCTTGTTACATGGTATCGCTGGAAGTAGAAGAAGAAGGGGAAGAATATGAGATTACCGCGAAGGAGGCTCCCAAAGAATTAGAAGAAGGTGGCCAGAACACGATAGACGAATTGACAGAAATCAATCTAGGGAGTAAGGAGACACCTAGACCCACATTCATAAGTGCCTCTTTGCCCGATGACATGAAAGAACGAGTAACGAAGCTCCTAAGGGAATATATTGATTGCTTTGCATGGAGTTACCATGAAATGCCGGGTTTGGACCCGCGGGTAGCCACCCATAAGTTGAAGATAGACCCTGAATTCAAACCAGTCAAACAAGCACCTCGTCGAATGAGAGTGGAACTGGAAGAACAAGTTGCGGCCGAAACCAAAAAGTTGATAGATGCAGGGTTTGTACGAGAAGAAGAAACCCCCGACTGGATAGCCAGCATTGTCCCTGTCAAAAAGAAGAATGGCCAAATCCGCATATGTGTGGACTTCCGAGACCTCAACAAAGCATGTCCCAAAGATGATTTCCCGTTACCAGTAACAGAGATAATTGTAGATCATACTTCAGCATACGAAGTCTTCTCTTTCATGGATGGATACGCTGGTTACAACCAGATTAAAATGGACGAGGCCGACCAAAAGCATACGTCCTTCCGCACTCCCATAGGGGTGTACTGTTACAAAGCCATGCCCTTCGGTTTAAAGAATGCAGGCGCTACATATCAACGCGCGATGACCAAAATATTCGATGATCTTATACACAAAATTGTCGAATGTTATGTTGATGATTTAGTTGTCAAGGCCATGACCTATGAAGAACATTTGGAGAATCTGCACATAGTCTTCGAAAGACTCAGGCAACATGCCCTAAAGCTTAATCCCTTGAAGTGTGTCTTCATGGTCTCATCCGGGAAATTCCTCGGGTTCGTAGTAAGGCACCGCGGGATCGAAATCGACCCAAGCAAAATCAAAGCCATAATGGAATTAAAACCCCCCCAAAACCTCAAACAGTTGCGATCTCTCCAAGGGCGACTAGCGTACATACGCCGCTTCATTGCAAATCTATCGGGCAAGATACAACAATTCACCCGACTCACGAAAAAAAAATGTTCCGTTTAAATGGGACTCAGATTGTCAAGTCGCTTTTGAGCGAATAAAACAATATCTTTTGCATCCGCCGGTACTGGCAGCACCTATACCAGGAAAGCCTCTTCTTCTATATATTACGGCCCTTGAAGGATCATTGGGCGCATTAATGGCTCAGGAAAATGAAGAAGGTAAAGAAAATGCTTTATATTACCTAAGTCGCATGTTGGTAGGGGCGGAACATAATTATTCCCCGATTGAAAGGCATTGCTTAGCCCTGGTGTTCGCAATAAAGAAATTACGACACTACATGCTAGCACACAAAGTCAAGCTGATATCACGAGTAGATCCCCTCAAGTACTTAATGACTAGACCCATGCTCACAGGGAGATTGGCTAAGTGGGCCATCATCCTAACCGAATTTGACATAACGTATGTGCCTCAAAAGGCCATAAAGGGGCAAGCATTGGCCGACTTTCTGGCAGAACATCCTATACCTGATGATTCACCATTGGCCTGTGATTTTCCTGACGAGGAGATCATGAACGTTGAAAGAGAAAGACCCAGCTGGGAGATGTACTTCGATGGGGCATCATCCATAAGGCCCGTTCCTGGCAATCAGGTGCCTAAGATTCGGGCTGGTATCGGCCTAGTATTCATAACTCCCGCAAAAGGAATAATACGCCATTCCTTCGCACTAACAGAACCATGCACAAACAACGAAGCAGAGTACGAAGCTTTGATCGCCGGACTCGAAATAGCGATAGAGACAAATATACAGAAACTAAAAATCTTTGGGGATTCTCAACTAATTATAAGCCAGGTCCTCGGAGAATACAAAGTGCTTAAACCAGGATTGATAAGGTATCATGAAAGGGTAATTGAACTTATGCGGGAAATCCCCGAGATCATTTACGAGAAAATAACGAGAGCTTCAAATGGTAAAGCAGATGCCTTGGCTCGTATTGCCAAAGAGTTGTGCGAACCCGAAGATAACGAGGTGCGTATTTCCATAAGGAACAGACAGCCTCTGTCTCCATGTTTCTCAAAACAAGAACTAGAGAAAGAGAAGACACTCGCCCAAAACGAAGGAGAAATGATAAAAGAGACCCAAACCGAAGTATCAGTAGTACAAGATGAAGAAGATTGGCGTCAACCATTCATCAACTACCTCAAAAGTGGAATACTACCTAATGAGAAGTCCAAGCAAGGGCAAATTAAGAAGCGAGCCCTCCGTTATGTGTTTAACAATGATACCCTGTACCGTAGATCATACGAAAACCTTTGGCTCCGTTGTATAACAAAAAGAGAGGCTCTCCAAGTAATGAAAGAGGTTCATTCTGGGATATGTGGAGCACACCAATCTGGGCCAAAAATGCGACTAAAAATCAAACACATGGGGTACTATTGGCCCTCAATGGTAGCCGATTGCGAAGAATATGCTAGGAGATGTCATCAATGTCAAATACACGGTGATTTCATTCATCGACCCCCAAACCCTTTACATCCCACGATTGCATCTTGGCCATTTGATGCATGGGGTACTGATATTGTGGGACCAATAGATCCACCTTCATCAGAAGGTCACCGCTTCATCCTAGCTGCTACCGACTACTTTTCCAAGTGGACAGAAGCAGTGGCCCTTAAAGAAGTGAAATCTACTGATGTCGTTAAGTTTTTCCGGAACTAGATACTCTATCGATATGGAATACCAAGAAGGATAATATCTGATAATGGAACAGCGTTCAAAAATGTGAAAATTGACGCTCTCGTCAACCAACATGGCATAGATTGGAGGTATTCCTCCGCTTACAACCCAAGAGCCAATGTGCTGGCTGAAGCTTTCAACAAAACCCTCATCAAAATCTTGAGGAAAACGGTGGGTAAAAATCATAGGAACTGGCATGAGAAATTACACGAGGCATTGTGGGCTTATCGTACCACTTATCGTACTCCTACCCAAGCCACCCCATATTCTTTGGTATTCGGGGCTGAAGCGGTGTTACCCCTCGAAGTAGAAATTCCGTCCCTGAGGGTGGCATTGCAAACTGAAATGACTGTCAATGAAAGTACAAAACTCAGGTTGGATGAGTTAGATGCCATGGATGAAAAAAGGTTAGTTGCCCATCAAAACCTAGAGTTATACCAAGCCCAAATGACGAGGTCGTATGATAAATTGGTGCGAGTAAGGACGTTTCGAAAAGGAGATCTAGTTCTGATGCCAAAGCGACCAATACTAGGGCGTCATTCAGGTCCGAAATTCTCAGCCAATTGGGAAGGACCCTATGTAATTAAGCAAGTGTTTGAAGGAGGTGCCTATATATTGGTTGATCACCAGGGCAACGTTGTTACTACTCCTATCAATGGGCGATACCTTAAGAAATATTATGCATAAACGAAAACCCCCATGAATAAAAAGACCAAATCGCAGCATGAGTGAAATTGTCTCGAGCGAAAAAGTAAGGTCCCCTAACTACCCACAAAATCCATAAAGGCTTCTCGCCACAAAATGGGTTTTGTTAAGTTTGTACCCTTAAACAATTAACACTGGCAAAGTTTGTCCAGCCAGTTCTGAATATGGACAAACAAGTTTTATATTTTGTACTTTAAACAAAATATGGGCTTTGGTGTTGTGCCCATTTGAAACAACTATCACTGGTTTCGTCTTTCCTCCCAGTTTGAAAAAAGGAGAGACAAGGTTTCTTCATTGTCCTTTAAACAATGGAGTGCCTAATGATGATATCTCAAATAAAATCAAAAGATTAAAGAAAGCGGTCGTTTAGACTATTTAAATTCTGAAGGCACAAAATCCCTTTTAAAACAAAGTTTTCAAAAAAAAAACAATGGTGTTCGCATTTTCCGCGATACCCTGCCTAAGGATTGATGCCATATAGGCTATTCAAGAAGGCACGAGAGGAGTGAGTAAGGTATCACCTCCAAACAAGTGCATACATGCACCTAAGTCCCACCATAATATAAAAAGAGTGGAGAGATGTAAGGCCCACAAAGAAAGCCTCACGCACAAAATGGGCTTTGTCAAGATTGTGCCCTTAAACAATTGTCACTGGTACGCTCGTCTAACCAGTCATCTAAAGTGACGAGCAGGCTTTATATATTTGTGCCGAACAAAATAAGGCTTTGATGTTGTGCCTAAGCCACGTGAGCACTAAAACAATTATCATGGCCCAAAATAAAAGAAGCTGAGAGCCCAAAAGTAATAACCCTAATCGGGTTCTCACCAAACCAATCTCTGCGAAAACCAGCCTTGAGCCAGATCAACACCCATGAATAATGAACTTATAGATTAATGCCCCATAGGCCACAATCCAAAACACACTGAAGTCCCACCAAAGGCGAAACCCAAGACTCGATGCGCCTTTAACAGCCGTCCCCCGGACCATAATCAAACCAGAGCTCGAGAACAAGAACCCTTAGCTCTAAACATTAAAGTCCTACATAAGACTAAAGCCCACAATTTGGCGCGCCCTTTGAACACTAACCCTACCAATAACTAAAATTCCTATACATGTCCCAAGGGTGACATCTAAACCCAAAACCAGATAATACTTTCCGAGCATTAGAATGAAACCTACAACAAGCAAACCAAGCTCCACTCGTAAGAGAAACATTGTTTCACTAAGCCGCATCAATCTCATGGAGATGCGTGAAAACATCCAACCTTAACGGGTTCCGTACGACCGATGTAACCCTTAAGTGGGACGGTCTTGCGCAGTCATACATGCTGATGTAGCCTTTATGCGGGACAGCGTGCGTGAATATCCAACCTTAACGGGTTCCGTACGACCGATGTAACCCTTAAGTGGGACGATCTTGCGCAGTCATACATGCTGATGTAGCCTTTATGCGGGACAGCGTGCGTGAATATCCAACCTTAACGGGTTCCGTATGATCGATGTAACCCTTAAGTGGGACGGTCTTGCGCAGTCATACATGCTGATGTAGCCTTTATGCGGGACAGCGTGCGTGAATATCCAACCTTAACGGGTTCCGTATGATCGATGTAACCCTTAAGTGGGACGGTCTTGCGCAGTCATACATGCTGATGTAGCCTTTATGCGGGACAGCGTGCGTGAATATCCAACCTTAACGGGTTCCGTATGACCGATGTAACCCTTAAGTGGGACGGTCTTGCGCAGTCATACATGCTGATGTAGCCTTTATGCGGGACAGCGTGCGTGAATATCCAACCTTAACGGGTTCCGTATGACCGATGTAACCCTTAAGTGGGACGGTCTTACGCAGTCATACATGCTGATGTAGCCTTTATGCGGGACGGCGTGCGTGAATATCCAACCTTAACGGGTTCCGTATGACCGATGTAACCTTAAGCGGGACGGTCTTGCGCAGTCATACATGCTGATGTAGCCTTTATGCGGGACAGCGTGCGTGAATATCCAACCTTAACGGGTTCCGTATGACCGATGTAACCCTTAAGTGGGACGGTCTTGCGCAGTCATACATGCTGATGTAGCCTTTATGCGGGACAGCGTGCGTGAATATCCAACCTTAACGGGTTCCGTATGACCGATGTAACCCTTAAGTGGGATGGTCTTGCGCAGTCATACATGCTGATGTAGCCTTTATGCGGGACATCGTGCGTGAATATCCAACCTTAATGGGTTCCGTATGACCGATGTAACCCTTAAGTGGGACGGTCTTGCGCAGTCATACATGCTGATGTAGCCTTTATGCGGGACAGTGTGCGTGAATATCCAACCTTAACGGGTTTTGTATAACCGATGTAGCCTTTAAACGGGACGGTTTTATGATGTCATGTCACCGATGTAACCCTTAAGCGGGACGGTGCATGAACCAGGAAGATAGAAGACGACAAACCTAGAACTAACTGGAGACGTTTGATCGCTTAGAACCCGATTGAATGGATGCAGAAGGTTTGAGGTACAGCTTGAGTCCAATGAAGATGCCTTGTCAATTAGAACCCGATGGGGGAGATTCAGAAGACTCAGGATTAAACCCTGACTCTGACAAGCATATCTGGTCGCTTAGAACCCGATTGGAGAAAACTAAAAAAAAAAATTCAGGAGAAAACCGAACTAAGCAAGTTTATCCGATCGCTTAGCACCCGATTGGAGAAGGCTTGGAGAGTTCGTCGACAAAAAGAGAAAGAAGGAGAATGAGTAAGAAAACCGATTTAGACGGATTTATTTAATCACTTAGAACCCGATTAGAGAAGATTCGAATAAATCAACCAAAAAGAGAAAGGAGAAGAAGAATGAGAAAATCACCAAAGCAAACATCAACCACAAATACGTATATCCGAACATACGTATATCCAAACATGATCAACCAAAGCCAAAATACACATACAAAGAGTGGGCTCAAAGGCGCGCACTCTCACAACGAATCCACAAAATGAGACCTAAAGGAAAGTGCCATAAGGCACCATAGTCAAGCAAGGCTCCACAGCCGCATAAACATCCTGAGGGTAACGGATAATCTCTCCTGCCCTAACATCAGATGAACCTGCAGCACCTGAAGCTAACTCTGCAAAGACAAATAAGAGTCACGAAAAGGAATCCAGAAACAATGAAACAAGAAGAGATAAAACTAGTAGTACCTGGCTGGACAGCTGCCCCAGTGGTGGGAATAGAAGTGCTAGTCTTGCGCCTTTTTCTCTTGCGAGAAGCCTTCTCCAGAGGAGGGTCAGAACGCTGAAGAATCCTACTGGGGATCCCAAAGGAAGTCAGCACCTCACCCTCCGACACGCGCAGTGCTAACAAATAAACAAATAAAGGTTGGTGCAATTGGGCAAAATATGCAGAAAAGAAATCTCAATGAAGAAAACATACCAACTCTGGGGGGAGCCCTGCTCGTGACTCTGGGAGGAGAGAAACGACTGTCCCGGCTACACATGCCAGGAACCCTCTCGAGGGGAGGTACAGTCCTCGGGCCGACATGATCATCTGGTCCAGGCAAAACCCTCTTCATCCATGTACCTAAAGTCTCAACGTGGCAGACCTGCACCATGTCTCTATACCACCGCTCGTATAAGACAGTGAAGGTCACTAGTCTAAAAGCTCGAGGCATGACAAAACGCGCCTGTGTCTCTATACGAAAGAATGATACCCAACACCTAGCTGCCCCTGCTAAATCAGCATAAATGTCATCAGAAAGTGGGACATCAGCAGGAATGCACTGGTCTAAACCAAACTGATGCGCACAGCGGTGGGGCATGTAGGGCTCTAAGACCACCCTGCCTCCTAAACGCAAGGGAAGAAGCCCATGGCGAAGGCTAACCAAAAATCCAGCCCCCGCAGATCCCAACCTCAAACTCTCGTGGTGGTCTCCTCCATGACCCCCATCGAACAAAACCAGATCCTCAAGCCGCTCATCACGACAAGCAAACTGTCTCCCGCCATGAAACCGGAGATAATCATCACTGTCGCGAAGGAAAGCGCGCGCCCGTCGAGCTGATCTACGGCTGGCCCTAACCCCAGCTATCTCAGCCAATAAGGGCAAGCGATGTCGCAAACCACTGTCCATCACTGGAGTGTACAACCCTGCCCAATACATGTGGGCCCAGCCAAACAAGTAATGATAAGGAATGATCTCATCACAGAAAGATGGGTCACAAGATGAAGAAACCACTCTCATACCCTTAAAAAGGTTAGCCAATGCGGGGATCGCCAAAGAAACTAACTCTCCCCGAGCCAGTTTGTTCGCCATGACAAAGGCCTCAGGTCTGATAATGCCAACCGGCTGGCTGGGAATGACAAAATAGCAAAGCCACCAAGCTAGAAAGGCTGTCAAGATAGTATCTCGTCCCAAAATCCTATGACGGGAGCAACATGCCTCTGCCATGGAGCCACTATGAAAAATCTCCGCCTTCTCAGTATCAAAAGGGTCCAAGGGATGAGCAAATGACTGGCACGGGTGCCTAACCCGATCAGTAAAATGACGAATCCAGACAGAAAAGGTCACATCACCCTCACGAGAAAGTGTGTGGTAAATGTCAAATAGACACCTGAGCGAGCGTGCATACAAATGAGCACGAGCTGGTGATCGCTGCAATAATGCCACATCGCTGGGGAGATACTCGTCATAAGGGTCACCAAAGATGGGTAGGCCGGACAGTCTATGAAACTCTATAGGTGAGATGGTCAACTCTCGGTCCGCTAAGATAAGTGTGTTAGAGGTGTACCTCCACCTCTCTGCTAAAGACTGAAAAAATGACGGGTCCCAAGTGTACTCGAAAAGAGAAAGAAATACTGCACGATAAATACCAACCTTCTCGAGAGCAACCCTCTCTCTCTGCAAGGTGGATCTCACCCAGTCAACCAAGCCTGCCTCGCTCCTCAGAGTACCTGGCGGAAGATACCCGGGAACCCAAGGAAGGGCCCCGGTACCAACCATGTTGAGACCTAAGAGATGAAGAGAATGTGGTGTCAGGTCCGACGTAATGGGGTGGAGACTATCACCTAGTAATGAATGATAGTCCCCCTGTCGCAGTGCTGGTCCAGCTCGGTGAGTAACTCCCGTTCTCAAAACAGTTTCCGGTGTCCAATCGATAGGATCATCAGGAAAGCTTCCTCTCACGAGAAAAGGTCCTACCGGCAAGGGGTCATGTCTGGTAAAAGGAACTCCTGCACAAACGAAAATGTCGTAAGTTACACAAGCATGGTCCGAAAAGACCCTAAAACTAAAACCCATAAAAAAAAAGTAGTCCGAAAAGACCCTAAACTAAAACCCATAAGGAAGAATGGTCCGAAACGACCTTAAACTACAACCATAGTCCGAAAAGACTTTAAACTACAGCCAAAGCCAAGCCTCAACCAGGCGAGGTCCAAAAAGACTGTAAACTACAACCATAACCCGAAAGATTCCAAAACATAGCCAAAACCACAAATATAACCAACACCCAATAAATTCCCTACTCAAAAGCAACATGTAAGTGCAAGTGCATGGGAGGCAAGGAAGAGCGTACCTTGGTTGCGAGACATAGTTGAAGATGACAATCAAATCAGCTTCCAAGCTTCAGCGCTAACCTAAACTTTAAACAATTACAAGAAAACATAGAAATATGTTAACTCAGAGTTTAGAATGATTGAAGGGACGGTCCGGAAAGACCTTAAACTACACCAACGGTCCGAAAAGACTTTAAACTACAACCAAAACTAAATTCCAACTTGACATGACCCAAGAAGACCTCGAGATACAGCCAAAACCAACTGGTTAGCCAAAGACCCCACCGAGAAGCACACGAGAAAAACTGGATCAAAATACAAGGTTACACCTACAACCAGAAGGCCATTTTATCTAAACCCTCAATTTTGCAAGTTACCCGCATGGTTCCCGCACTAGATCAGAGATAAAGTTCCCCTGTCTGTAATCCCTCCTCGGTTAGACAGGTTTTCCCATGAGTATGTTTGCAGAGTATGGTCGTTGCCCGGGTCCCCTAATATACAGACATGGGATTAAGTACTCAGGCAAGCTCTGAAGGATGCATACTCAGCCCTTACCCAACCATGCAAGTATTAGCGAGATGAGATGAAGATAACATACCTTTTGAAGTGGATGTGATCGAAGAAGATGATCAGACCCGCTTTCGAGCTCAATGCCCAATATGGAGTTCAAATACCTGAGATTCAACAAAGAAAAGCAACTCAGGAAGAATTCTATAAAGTTCAAGAGGAACACTGGGGGCACCTGGCTAAGATGTTCAATCCTAAGGTCTTCACACCTCACCCAGGTGGGGGGCATTTGTTTGACCCTAAAAAGTCAAGATCATAGTTATTTGGACAAAGATGCCAATTAACTAAATAAATTGATCAATTAAAGGTTTAACCATACTTTAATTCGACACAATGCCACAAAATAGGAAATGAAATTTGCTAAACAAAATCCATGATTAAATCCTACTCAAATAATCATGAATTTTGATATATGGCACATTTCCTAACTCAAAATGGTTAGAGAAGTATTAAATTCACAAAACAGAAGGCTCTGATTAGTGCCACCTGGCACAGGGTACTCATAGCAATTTATATATGCATACTGGGTACAAATTGGGGTACACAATGCCTAACCCTACAACCTGGGCCCCACTGGTCAGTCAAATAAAATAAAATTCGCTGGGTTAGCGAGATAAGCGGACTTGGCTCATGAAAATTGAACTTGTAGACCAAAGGTTCAGTCGAATGGCTCACAGTGCATCGGGTCCACTCAAACCCAATGGCTAGATTAAACTTTGGCGCCCGAGCGTTTTGACCCCTTCATTTTGCGTGGACCCCGAGCACACTGAACCAATGAAGACCCATATGCGGTCTATAGTGAAACGTCCATATGCAAGACGTAAGATATAAAAGGAAATAAACCCCGCTTCTTTCGTGAGGCTGACAAGCAGGTCCCACACTTGTCAGTCTCTTCTTCAAGCTTTGTCTCCCCCCCGGTGACCGAGAAAACAAAAGAGAAGAAGAGAAATTGGTAAAAGAACACCAAATTGCTCCGATTCTCTATGCCTTTATACGATGGCCCTCAAGGCAATGATCATGGCTCGGCCAAGTTAATCTTCGCCTCACCAATTCAGAGAGTTAGAAAGAAAGGGTTGACAGGTGAGTTCGGAAATTGATAAGTCGTAACAACAAAACCTTGAAATTAAAAGCACAATGCCATTTCTCACCTCACTACGATATCCTCTGACCAATCAATTTAAAAAGAAGGGGAAATAGCAAGCCGGGCCGAGACACCCTCTAAGGGTGCGGTGTTGTGAGATCGAAATGGGGAATGGCGCGGTACAGCAACCCCTCTGAGCATTCAAGTTGATTTGTTAAGGTCTAGCAAGGCCATTTAATGACTCAATTAATGAGTCTGTGCAAATATACCCGAAATGGGAACTGCTATATTAATTAATGCGAAAATGAGTTGTAGCAGATCACCAAAGGGAAATTGGCAGCCAAGGAGGGTATAATAACACTCAAACCATGATGAGATTATGTTGTACCTGCACTGTGGCAAAGCCTCATTGGCTGAAGGGTGTATTAAACGGTCAAACCATGATAAGCCGGTCTTACCCCCGAGACAACACAAACACCTGCATATCAGTACACTGTGCTTAATTAACCTTATGCACAGCTGTCTCATGCGCCAGGTATGCTGCCAAAATAGAAGAATCTCCTCCCATGCATGAGGAGATACATGATACAATAGCTCTAAATCTCGGCCATTAAAAGAAATCAAATCAAAGGCTGAAAAGGGATGAATACATGGATTGCCAACTTGGCTGTTCACTATTGGACTATGCATAGCTGGATACTCTAAGATCAAATCCAGAGCATTGAAGAATGAAGTGAAGAAAATTAAGAGTGGAGATAATGCCAACTCAGCCCATGCTTAAACCCTAAAACCCTTCATCTTATGCTATATAAAGAGATCATATTGAAGAAGAAAAAAGGGATCGGAGAAAATCACACTACCAGCCAGAGATCAAACCACTGCTCCTCACTCTCTCTAATAGGCTAGCTAGAAAAAGAAAAGAAAGAAGAAAAAGGAAGAAACTTGTTCTTCTCAACAGTAGCAAAAGAATTAGGTAATTAATACCTAAAATCATGTAGGCTCCAAGGAGCCAAGCAATGTACCCTTTTCATGAAATAAAGTTTTCTTTGAAATTTATGTATTTCTTCATTTTACTTTTATTTTCGGTTTTGTTCTTGATCTTTCTTTGCTTCCTTTCTTTGTTTATTTGGAGCTTTTAAATAAATGAAATGAGAAGGCTACATGATATTTTAGCTTGTTTCATAGCAAGTTGAACATGTTTAGTCTAATGATCAATAAAAACATATATCTTTTTTTGGCTTTCACGGTTTGCAATAAAATATTAAAAGAAAGTAAAAAAAAAAGAAAGAGTTTATTGATGTCTTTAGCTAAATAGGATCTGTTTTCATAAATTAGCACATAATAAAAATATAAGTATAAAGTTGTAAGCTTTCATGCTTCTTCCTTTGATTTCTTCTTCTCCTTTCTTTTTTTGAACAAACCTTTTAATTCTTTCTTAAAATGGCTGATTAATTGAAACATAAGAGTTGAGCCAGTGTTGGTCTCCTTTTATGTCAAGATTATGTCAATCATTTTATAAAAAGAATTAATAGGAATAAAAGTCACAAATAAAAAAAATTATTACACAAGAGGTGGTAAAGTTGAGCTAGTGTGTCTCCTTTATCATTCTCTTAAACATAAAGATCCCAAGGACCTATTTGCATAAAAGGGCTGGGTTGATCAATAATTGATGCATGTATCAATGTGCAGAAATTTTGATAAAATCAGAACCTATATGCAAATAGTGAGAGAAGGAGGACTAAATTGCAAATAGACATCAGTTATGCTGAAACTTGTCATTTGTACATTTAATCCCATGATATCTCAAGGATTTGTCCAATGATCAATTAAAAAGAACACCCAAATCATGATTTTAAATGAACCAGGGTCCTCCCTGCATATTTCTAAATTCTGACAACCTTTTATGTTTGAAACATGTTGAATTCATGAATTTTTGGAACTTTGATTTCTCATCTTTCCTTTACTGGTGCTAGTCCAGCAGCTACAAGGTTACTAAAATTCGGTTAAAATCCCTAACCAGTCAGCAACCTAGTTGGTCTTCACCCCCTAACTAGTCTCTGGTATAGCACCAAGTGTGAGCCCAGCAGTGAAATGCATAACAAGCACCACTGGTACATGAAGGGTATTCAAAAAGGCTGAAATGACCTGCCCTGCCGGAATAATCAGTATAAATTGATGAAAATCTCAAAATTCAAAATGGACATCATGATCAAATAAAGGACATTAAAATACACAAGTTTGACACAAATTTTACATCATTTGGATTTTACTTCGATTTTATATGAATTTTTGAAGTTCAGATTAAAAACAGGAAAATCAGCATTTTAAAGGATAAAGAGGCCCTGCTGGTAAACTGAGCATTGAAAATTGATTCTTTGACCTAAATGAAAAACAAATTAAACAGTTAGATAGAGGACTTTAAAATACATGAAATAGACATAAATTTTACATTCTTATGATTTTATTTGAATTTGTTGCAAATTTCTGAAGTTAAGCACTAGAATATGAAATTCTGCTAAATAAAAAAATGCATATATGCCCCTCTGTCATAATAAAAATATATACAAATATGTTCAAAAATAAAAAATAAAATTCTGAAAGCTACAAAGATTTACTTAAATCTTCCTTTAACAAAATCTCATAAGTTTATCAACCAAATTAATAAGGAACAAACATCATGTTTAAATCCAAAATTAATCTAAAAATAACTTGAACATTCTGTAATAACTGGTAAGTTCTCATGAGCTCACAGAAACCTCCCTGAACCCCTGAATTTGCTTGGAAAATGATAAATTGAAGGCGAGGTTCCAATTCGGTACCGGATATTAAAAATGCAAAACATGAACTATGCGCAAATCAACCATGAAATTCAAATCAATGTTAAATAAAATATCCACACTCTTAAACAACACTGAACGACCATTTAACTAAGCAAAAGCATGCTAAAATCAGTGAAAACCAATTCAAAGTCGTGACCGGTACCGAGAATAGAAGATTGACCCGGTATTGCCATCTCCGGTGGCCAATTGCTGCCGACATTGGGTGTATGACACTCATGACATCAAGACGATGCCGACTGTCACCCCCTTTCATCGCGCTGTGGCCGGAAAGTTCATCGGAAGCAATGGCTGACAGGAACCCTAGTTCGGGTTTCAAACCAATCCATCTTCCGCCTGCACGAATTTCAAAACAACATGATTCATTTGATTTCGGCGCCAAATGAAATTCCAAATAGAAATGCACATCTCAAAACCAACACCAATCCTGAAAGTTCAACACGAATCTCAAAGTTTGAATATCAAATGGGATCATCAAGTTAAATCCCTGTTTACAAAAAGGTCCCTCTGACTTTTGATCCTTACAGTGAAGCCCTTGTGAACTCACAAATAAGTCCCTGACGACTTAAAACTCTCTTAAACAAGCCCTTGAAAGTCCAATTTCTATATAAAACCCCGTTTAAAGCCCATATTACAAGTTCATGTCCTCCCAGCTTTGTGAATAAGTCCTTTACAGAAAAATAAATGTTTACAAATAGGCCCTTCTCAGTCCCTTTCGAGCATAACTTTTTCATCTTAAGTCCAAATTGACTCAAACCACCTCCAAATGAACCCAAATCAAATCCCTTACCTTCCTAAGCTAAAATTGAACATGTCTAAGCACCAGCCAAACCCTGAAATGACCAAAATACCCTTTTCTTAAAATTAAAACATATAAATAATTAATAAAAATGAAAACGAATATGCCACAAATCAAACATAAGCAAATGATGTACATACACTTCTTAAATGCCCAAATCCCCATTCTAAAGTACAACACACATTATTTTAATAATAAGAAACCACATACACATATATGTCCAAATGCATAGAAAACTCAAGTAAACTGAAAATCAATACGTGAGTCCCTCTTTTTGCCCCTTTATTCAATTCACAGCAAATAGGCACAAATCCCGGAATGGACGAGGTATTCAGAAATGACTTGGAAGGGTCATCTGATGTAATTAACAGCGGGGGCTTGCGCCCGCTGGGAGTTAAACGTCCCCACAATCATTAAACTCTCTCGATAGACTGATTATGAACGGTAGGTCTGTCGAGGGTGAACCAGAAGGAATTGTAGAAAGAAATGAATGTTTCAAGTTCGATGTTCTCCTCCATGTCTTGAAAATCGAGAGCATTGAACCTTGAGGCATTTAACACATGCACACACCTTCCATACCAGCTGTGCAACTTTCTGCGCCCTACAGTCACATTCATACATTCGATCATCTCATGCGCTCCTCCACAATAGCCATATGCAGTTGCGGCATTGACTGCTGCTACCGTTCGCTGCTTGGTTTGCTTGTTGAGTGCCATTTTCAAAGCATCAATCTTTGTGCTCAGCATGGATATATCATCTACTCGGTGCATGCCAGGTGTTGGAGTTGGCTTCTTTCGCTCAGGGATCCAGTAGTGTTGGTTGATTGCAATCTCTTCAATTAGGTTGTAAGCCTCGTCAGGTTCCTTGTTCATGATTGCTCCTCCTGCGGAAGCATCAATAGACAACCTATCGGTAGGGTTTAGACCATTATAAAAAGTTTGGACAATCAGCCATCTTTCTAGACCATGATGTGGACAACACCTTAACATATCCTTATATCTATCCCATGCCTCACACAATGTTTCACCATCCCTTTGTTCAAATTAGTAATTGCATTTCTCAACCTTGAAGTTTTGGATGGTGGAAAATATTTTGTAATAAACACATTAAACAATTGGTCCCAAGTTTGAATGGAATTGGCCGGTAAGGAAAAAAACAACCATGCTCTTGCTTTATCTTTTAATGAGAATTGAAATAGCCTTAGCCTGATTGCTTTATCGGTAACTCCGTTGATCTTTATCGTCTCGCATATCCCTAGGAAAATTGACAAATGAAGATGCGGGTCTTCATGTGGAAATCCTCCAAATTGCTGTTGCGAAACCATATTTATGAGAGCAAGTTTGATCTCAAAATTATGGTTCGTAACAGTTGGCGGGTTTATACTAGAATTAGGATCATTCGCGAGCGGTACGCAATAGTCTCGTAGAAGTTTGGGTCTTGCTGCATCGTGAACTTCATTATCACCATTATTTTGTCTTCCATTGTTGATCAGTTCGTTCGGTGGGATATTCATGTTGATCGAATATGAGTCTCCTTCGCTTTCAGAATTACTAGATGAAGAAGGAATTGTTGATTGGTTCTTATCGGTGATGTGGAAGCGAATTGTCCTCTCCTACTGACAATCCTCTCGGATCTTCGTACGGATGATTCGGCCAGCATGCAATATCCTAAAAAGAAAAGAAAGTCTGAGAATTAAACTAAAAACTGAAAATAAAAATAAAATAAAAATAAAAACGAAATTGAAAATAAAATAAAAATAAAAATGCAGAAAATAAAAAGAAATCTAGGCGTTTCTAATTAATTGGATTCAATGGTCAAAGCAAGGACGTCTCGCGAGGCCTTGCACAATGAACCGTTATTCCCCGGCAACGGCGCCAAAAAGCTTGATCACTCAAAAGAGAGCAATGTTTTTTTTAATATTTATAAACTCGGAAATGCTATCGGTTCGGACTGCAAGCGCACAATCCTATCGAGTAGTATATTCGAGGTCGATCCACAGGGAATATTGGTTCAATGCTTTGAGCGATCGAATCGCAATCTTTCGAAAGGCTAGATGAAATCTGAAAATTGAGAGATGTTGTTTTGATCAATGTAAATTAGGAAGCAATTAAAACTAATTAAAATAAAGATAGAGATGAGGATTCCTAGGGTTTCGGCACACCATTGCCACTCAATCCGCCTTGACAATATATTCCTATTGCGTTTGATTTCCTGTTGTTGTTTAATGAAAGACACCACATAGGTCATTGCGATTTATGTTACGCGAGAATGACAGATCTTTCACCGAGATTCTACATAGGACACTGCGATTTACCTTACGCAAATGTCTGATCTCTCAAATACCTCAAATTACTACACAGATCACTGCGATTTACTTTACGCAAGTGATGAAATTTGGTACGCATTTTGTTGGTCTGGTTTATGGTTCCCCGCTAAGGTTTTCTTCACATAAACCTAATAGATCTCAACGAGGCTAATTCATACAAATAGTTTCTCTTACCATTAAAGTACTGTCACTACCCTAACGGACTCAAACTAGATCATTGAAATTAGATGAAGAGATAGTAAATCACAAAAGCATTTTGTTTCAACAACAAGAAATCATAATCAACAGAAATATATATATCAAAACATCAAGAGTAACAAGGTTTACTGCCTAGCCCTAAGAAAAGGAACTTAGCCGCGGAACGGCATTGTTACAAGCACTCCTCTCTTCTCACTTTAATCAAATCTAACCCTAATTACAAATATAAGTTATTCTTCTGCCCAGGGGCCTTATATAGGAGTGGAGGGACGTCTGGAGATTGAGTAGGGGCTAAGAAACTGATCTGGAAACAGCTGTCGGCAGTCATTCCCCAAGAGGCGCCTTCGGATACGGACCGTATTAGGACCGTATTGGGCAATACGGTCCGTATTAGGACCGTATTGGGCAATATGGTCCGTATTAGGACCTTGACGGTTAGGGTTTAATGCTCCCAGCGCTATCTTCTAGTCTGTGCTAGGCCTGGTCCGTATTAGGCAATACTGGCCATAACAGAGACTTAGTCGATGAGCGTCGCTGATCCGATTGACCCGATTCTAGCTCCATTTGGTGTAAAATAGTCCCAAAACCTGTTTTCTGCAATAAAACACAAAGAAGGGTGACAGTAGCCTTTTTCTCTAATTAATTAAACATAAGTGTGAGAAAATATGCAAAACCTAAGCCAAAACCCTACGTAAATCATTATTATTTTCACTCTGATCAAATATATGGTATGGTTAGTTGCCTAAGTATTCCTTTTTCTTCGCACATTTGTTTGAACTCATCAGACAAATATTCGCGACCGCGATCCGTTCGTAAGGCCTTAACCTTTCTGTGTAATTGATTTTCAACCAAGGTTATAAATTTCTTGAAACATGCAAGAGCATTAGATTTATGAGAGATCAAATAGACGTGACTGTACCGCGTATAATCGTTAATAAAGGTGATAAAGTATCTACCTCCATGTCGTGCCCTCACATTCATTGGTCCACAAATGTTAGAATGAATTAATTGCAATGGAAATTCAGATCTGGTTCCTGTTCCAAATGGTTTTCTTGCCATTTTTCCTTTTAAACAATTTTCACATGTTGGTAGACTAACCCTTTCAATCTGGCCTAACATGCCTTCCTTGGCTAATCTATCCATTCGTTACTGTCCAATATGGCCTAATCTCATATGCCATACATTCACATCAACATTTTCATCAGCATATGATGTAATTAAAGAAAAATGGATATTAGAAGAAGTCATTATATTAATAACATCCAGAATAATAAAACCATTCGATACATATCCATAACCATAACACACATCATCCAGATACAACTTAAGAAGAACAACTACAGATACAAGATTTCGTCGAATGTCAGGTGCAAAGAGAACATCATGTAAGAGGAGGGTTCGACCATCACGCATATCCAACTTGCATGTGCCTATACCCTTGACTGGTACACGAGAGTTGTTTCCTACATAAA
Organism: Carex littledalei; assembly: GCA_011114355.1. NCBI lineage: Eukaryota > Viridiplantae > Streptophyta > Magnoliopsida > Poales > Cyperaceae > Carex > Carex littledalei. Next base: position 24,036 of record SWLB01000032.1, on the reverse strand, counting down.
GCCATTTTGAACCTTGCGAAATTTGACGAAAATCCACAAACAAGTCACGATCTTTGGCTACATGGTCTGTTGCCCCTGAGTCTACAGTCCACAAAGGATGAGAATCAACAATAAAAACAGAACTGGAAACATATGAAAAATGTGAATGTTTTTCTGTAATTTGTACCTTGCGGGGCTCTTTGCATTCACGAGCATAGTGACCCTTATTGTCACAATTGAAACACTTGATTTTGGCTTTATTATGCTTCTTAAAATTGTTCTGAGAAGCATTTCCCTTGCCACGATCCTGCCCCTTATGTTTTTTCTCTTGTTTGCCCTTGCCCTTGTGACCATAATTTGACTTACGCTTCTGGCCTTGCCCTCCATGAGAGCTTGAACCAGCCAAATGCACAGTAGTTTCGTTTTCTTGAGGCTTTGATGCCTCAATACGATCTTCCTCAAGTTCCAGATGCCTTGCTGCATCGTTGAGAGTTGTAATACTCTCGTTGTGGGTCAGATTCACCTTCATGTGTTCCCATGTTTGAGGAAGTGAACGAATCACTACTTGAAGTTGTTGTTCATCAGTCAAAACATGGCCAGCGTCCTTCAACTCACTAATCATATTTGACATCTCCCTGAGATGTTGCCTCATGCTATGATTAGAACGCTTCTTGTAAGTGTCAAACTTGATGGTGAGTTGTCTCAGTTTTGTAACAGAAGTTCCACCGAACTTCTGTTTTAAAGCAAGCCACATCTCTTTGGCAATCTCATATTGCCTAAACTCACGCATCACATCATTGTCCATACTGCTCAGCAATGTAATGCGAGCAATGGAGTTCTTCTTTTTCCAGGACTCATATGCAGCACTGTCAGTAATGTGCTTTGCAGTTGTACCTTTTTCTGGTTCGGTTAGAATATGATTCAGGACCGTAAGAACCTCTTGTTCTTCCAGGACATACTGAATTTTCATGGCCCAAATCTCATAATTCTCGCCATTCAGTTTTTCACCCTTATTAAGTTCAGCCACAATATTCCTAGATGCAGATGCCATTTCACTAAGAAATTACAATTAAACTAAGTTAGGACATATCACAATTCTGATGGCCTAATATGAAATTATTTAATATTTAGCATAACACTTCTAGTTTTGCAACAACTGTGAAATAAATGAATAATAACAGTACCTATAGATTAAAATCGAAAGATCACTAAGTTTCACAATCATCTTTTAATTCTATAAATTTTATTACCATTAATTATTTCACTGTGCAAAAACTCCCATTGAAAATTATACATTAAATGTATAATTTTAACAAAAAAAAAAATTTCGGTACTGAATTAATACAGTAGCAAATAAAGTATACTGCAAATAAAGTAGCAAATAAAATATAATGGAAATTCGTACCAAAAAAAAATTTGGATTAAAAATTTGTACTGGAAATTATACTGTTTTATAGTGTATATAATATATAGAATCAATACAATAGTATCAAATTCATTGTGGTATAGTGGAAAAGGTTTTGTCTCTTATTCCCCATGACATGTTCCGAAAATTCTGTACAAAAAATGGTTAATCGGACGGTTGTCATTCATTTGGACCAAAAAACTGTCCAACCCAATTGTACAAGATCCAAAAGAATTAAAGATGATGTGTAAGAAATCTCCCCAAAAATACTTCTGCTTTCACTGTGTCGCATCTCCAAAAATGTATTTGAAGATTTGTTTCGCATCTCCAAAAGATGCATTTAAAAAATCTTCAAAAAACAGTGAATTGTAAACTTAATGAAATTAAATCTAATAAAAAAATTCGTATTTAGGTTTATCAGATTTACAATAACAAAATAAATTTTCCAAATTAAATTTGGAAATTTCCATACAATTAAAAAACAAATTGCTTCCAAATTCTTTGTTTCGAATTAAACATTTCTGATTCATGAATTTAATTTTTGAAAATAATTCCGTAGTATGTATTAAAATACAAGAATACAAGAAATTAGTTTTTCAAAAATTTATTCTCATGTATAAACAGATTCTTCTTTTTTCGAAAATATTAAATTTAAGCAAAAAAAAAAATTGGAAAATTTCGTGATTATTAAAACCAGAATACATGCCATTATTGGGCTCTGATACCAATGTTAATTAACGGATAGAACTTACAAATTAATCCGTTAATATTCGTGCGGAAGCGGATCTTGCGAGCGTAGCAGTATCACTGGTTCTGCAAGGAATCACAAGCCGAAGTCGGAAGCCCTGCGTTTTCCACGACCTAAGACCTTCAAGTGTTAACAGAGTTTCTTAGTGCGTTATTCTCTCTTTTTTGTCAGTCACTATTCTGTTATGATATATATGAGAGACAGAGGGATAGGATCTAGTATATATAATACCAACACACATCTTCATGAAAGGGTCTGCACCTCTTCATAACGGGTCGGGTTTTGGATTCAGGTTTCCCATAACGGGCGTACCATTTAATAAATCCAACAATTATTAATTATGTCCTCGTCATAGTCATGAAGTTATCATATATTAATTGCAGCTGAAGCATATATATGCTAATTGTTTAAAAAGTGCATGGTTAAATCAACTGGAGAATTGGCTATAACTTAAATATTGATGTGAAGCAGGCGCTGCTTGCATATATGGTATAGCACAATACAACCTTCAATTATGAATATAAAAGTTAATTGCGCTTTCCGTATTGTAAAACTAACAGAGATTTAATTGAATCGGTAAAATATATCTTTTAGCAATTATGATTTATGAGCATCTCTTTCAAAAGAAATTATAAGCATATATCTCACCGATTTCTTGATGGAATATTCCAAATTGATTCACAAATAAAATTATAAGCATATATACACTGCATGACTTTTACCAGCAAAACAAACAAAAAGGCGGCAACACTAAATATAACTCTCAAATCCAAAAGAAACCCAAACCAAGTACAATTGTGTACCACCTACATGAATTCCATTTATAAGCTGAAAAGCTTTGAATTCCCTTCTAAGTGCTTACACCTGTTCTAATTCTCAATGCTGCTCAGGATTTGGCGTGCGCGGCCTTGAGCAGGGCATCATCTCGGCAATGTGCTGTAGCAAAGAGTAGTGATACGCAACCGAAATAACATATGTAAACACTCCACCCATCAGGAGAAAAATATAAATGGAAGATGTGACCAAGCGGCAGCTGCCGGCTGCATAAGCTGCCATGAAACTAAACAGATCAAGCACCATTGTAAACTCCAAAACCTTAACACTTTTTCTGTCACTGTAGAAATTCTTGTTCATCAGCAAAATAATAATCACTAGAGACGAGAGGAAAGAGATTGCGTTGCAATAAAAGAATGCTTGGTATCGGCGGAAATATCTGTCATGAAGTATGGGCATGCCTGCCACGATATCACAGTCTGGATCATCTTCTTGCCAAACACCACTGGGCAGGTTAAGGCCCGCTTGGTATGTCGACCCGGCTGCTAAAATGCGGTTCATGCGGCCGCATATGCGTATGCGGTTGGCAACCGCATAGAAAATTAATATGCGGTTCCGCTGATCCAAACTCTTTATCTGAGTTCAAATCCGAAAATTTTCAAACCCATTATCTGGGTCCGGACCAAAATATAACCTCCAAACCCATTATCTGAGTCCGGATGTCCGGTAATTGATCTAGCGTCTCCCCCTCTTCTTTTATAGGAGTTTCAGCGCTATGAAATTTTTGTTTTATGGTTGTGGGACTATATTTGCTCCTGGCTCCAGCGGTATATACCGATTAATAGGAGGGCCGAACACTTCACATGCGCAGCCCATTTGTGAATTGCAATTTGCCTAGCTATTGGCCCAAAAAACAAAGGTCCCAATGAACATCAATTTGATTTGCTTGATCCAATTGTTTTGTTTTTTATGGGTACAGTGGACAGGGGCCGTGCAAATATTTAATATATTTGATATATTTGATCACTTGTCTCTAAGCATTCAAATATATTTAATATATTTGATAAAGATGACACAAATATTTAATATATTTCATATATATGGTCCAAATATTTAATATTTAATGAAAGAATCCGCATATATAAGTCCGCATAAAAATCCGCATATGTGGCCATATACCGTATATGCGGTATGCGGTGACCTTCCGCATACCGCATGAAAACCGCATTTTATAACCTTGAGTATTTTACAAAACTGTTGTTTTGTAGTAGTCCATAATTATCTATAAATGGCAGTTTTGTAAACTTAATAAATAACAAAAAAAAATGTTAAATTTAATTTTCAAGCACATTTTAATACAGATTACAAGTTGAACGGTTTGAATCGACTGTTTAAACTTTAAAAATCGCAAAATTAAATTGTTGTAAAATGTTGTAACTTGCAAATGTTATAAGTGGATTCCTTCTCATAATTGATAGCTTGTGTTGGCAGTGTTAAATCGATTCTAAAATTTCAAGTTCAATTTCATAGTTTACATAGTTTATATAGTTCAAATGTGGATTCCTCCTCATAATTTATATTTATATTCTATTGTGAACATTATTAAAAGTCACATCTATCTATGAATCTAATTCCCGACATTTTTATTAATACCCAAAAAAAATGAAATTATCAAATCTGCCCTCACTTCAATTTTTTTATTAAAACTACCCTAACCGCCCCATTGTGGGGCGGTCCACTGTTCATAAGCGGACCGTCCCCCAGTGGGGCGGTTTTTTTTTTTTTTTTTGAGACAATATGAATAAATTTGGATTTTTTTTAAAATATTTGTTAGATTACTTCTTTTGATGTATAATTAGCATATTTATACTAAAATACAATAAATTACTTGAAATTATGTTAAAATTACGTTGAATTACACTAAATTACGTTAAATTACGCTAAACTCTAAACCCTAAAATCTTATTTTGGACAATTTCTAAAACCTTAAACCATAAATTACCGTACATTAAATGATTTACAATTTTCACATAACATATTTATAAAAATTAGTGATATTTAAAAGAAACCTAAACCGTAAACCCTAATTTCTAAATCCTAGTTTTAGACATTTTTATTAATAAATATACCCACGTTAGCTGGGTTTTTTGTTAGATTACTTCTTTTGATGTATAATGAGCATATTTATACTAAAATACGCTAAATTACTTAAAATTATGTTAAATTACATTGAATTACACTAAATTACGTTAAATTACACTAAACTCTAAACCCTAAACTCTTATTTTGAACAATTTATAAAACCCAAAACCCTAAACTTGTACGGTAATTTTTAGGATTTAGGATTTAGGTTTAGGGTTTTAGAAATTGTCCAAAATAAGAGTTTAGGGTTTAGAGTTTGGAAATAAATCTGCTGTTATTCCGAAGAATCACAGGGACCCTGAAATTCCCAATCCATCTATTCATTTCTCTTGCAGCACGAATCTCAAAAACAGATAGTTTATATACACGAATCTCAAAATATATTAATGGGTGGATTGGGAATTGCAGGGTCCCTGTGATTCTTCAGAATCACAGCAGATTTATTTCCTTAGAGTTTAGCGTAATTTAACGTAGTTTAGTGTAATTCATCGTAATTTAACATAATTTCAAGTAATTTAGCGTATTTTAATAAATATGCTAATTATACATCAAAAGAAGTAATCTAACAAATATTTTAAAAAAAATCCGAATTTTTAGCGTTAGAATTCAGCATCTTCCCGAGGCAGCAAAGATGAAAGAAGCTTTATTAGGTTCATTAACTATAATTTATACAATAATGAAAAAAAAAATATTAGCTTTGGTAATTCAACCTTCTCTGGGTCGAAAACGAAATTTCTGTTTTTCATCAATATAATTGTTATTTTAGTTTTCAAATCCCACCCTTTATCTTACTGTTCTCAAAATTGCATTTTTCTTTTTCTCTTAAATTTTAATTATAAATTTTTCTGTACTTCTTATTGTCGGCACTGTAATATACTGACACAAATGATTTCTTACAGAATATTGTAACAATCTGACACAGAGGTTTGTCACTGGTTTTTCGACTGAATAAGCGATAGACAGTAGTTTGTGGAACTCTTGGCAGGTACTTTTCGTTCTTCTTATTTTTTGGACAGATCATTTAGATTTTAAGAAATACTTAGTAAAACATGCTAATTTAATGTAAGTCTTCTGTAGAGGACATGTCAACATCAACATGTCATTATCAGAACACCTAAACCCAAATCGGAGATAAATCAACATCTTATACAAATTAGAAAAAGTTCGAACAAAAAAAAAATTCTTTATGATCAATTTAATAAACATCCTTTTGTAATTATTCTTTGCCAAGTTAATTAAGTTGTTGTTATATAATATAAGAAATTCCCGAGGCAGCAATGATGAAAGAAGCTTTATTAGGTTCATTAACTATAATTTATACAATAATGAAAAGAAAAAATATTAGCTTTGGTATTTCATCCTTGTCTGGGGTCGAAACCCAAAATTTCTGTTTTTCATCAATATAGTTGTTATTTTAGTTTTCAAATCACAGCCTTTATCTTACTGTTCTTAAATCTGCATTTTAAACCCAAATTTATGTTTTTCATCAATATAATTGTTATTTAGTTTTCAAATCACACCCTTTGTCTTACTGTTCTCAAAACTGCATTTTCTTTTTTTCTTAAATTCTAAATATAATTTTTTTTCTCTACTTTTTATTGCTGGTACTGTAATATACTGACACAAATGATGTCTTACAGAATATTGTAACAATCTGATACAGAGAGGTTTGTGACTGGTTTTTCGACTGAATAGGCGATAGACAGTAGTACGTGGAACTCTTTGCAGGTACTTTTCTTTCTTCTTATTTTTTGGACAGTTCATTAGATTTTAGCAAATACTTAATAAAAAATGCTATTTAATGTAAATCTTCTGTAGAGGACACTATTAACATCACACCTAGATATTTATCTAACATGCAAACTGTAATATGATGATTTGTTATCAATTAGCAAACTTTAATATATTGTTCTATGTCATTATATAGTTTTGTTACATATTACAATTACATCTTAATAGATAACAACTCTTTACGTTCACAAAAATAAGGTAAACTTCACACTACTGTTATTGACACTTTCCTTAAACAACACAAAAAAACACAAAGATGGCAAATGTTGTGTCAGATCAGATTTGCATTTCATCATGTTCATATTTAGGTTTCTTTTAAATTTTTGGGCCAGTTGTGCTCTACTTTAAATCTTTGGTCATAAATATAACTCAGTCAGGTCATTATTGCTTTTGTGCAAGAATCAGGTCATTATTACTTTTCTATCGATCAGACAAGATGATTTGGCACTAAATTTATTCTGGTCTGCAATTTGTCTCTTGAATCAGTTCACTTTTTCACAGATTGATAACCACTGTCAATTTTCTCAAAAAAAAAAAAATACATCAGTTCACTTTTTTTTCCCCTTGATAAACTTAATTGTTTTCCTCATTGTGCCACTTTAGGAATCTTATTGGTTTATCAACAATCTCATCAGATTTGATTCAGTTTAGTACAAGTTGTACTTTTGGTTCTTCAAGCTGTGTTTCTAGACCATATAGGTTGTGTTCAGTTTAGGTCTAACTCATGGAAGACAATAGTGCTGATTAGCCTTAAAGGGATTGCAACATAACAAGGATTGATGTAATGGTTTAATAGTGATGCATGGTATAATTGTTTATGCATGTTAGCAGCAAACTGCCTTCTTAATTTGAGCTTACATGAAAGCAAGTTTTTGCATTGGTACAACATACATGCATAGTTTCTTCAAATGATTCAAACATATATCAAACAACATTACAACACAAAACATGATTGAATCATGTCAAACTTGCGTTTTCCGTTTGTGTAAATATCATAACATTTAGAAATAATGTTTGAAGTCTCAATTGTGAAGCTTATTATGAGGCCATAAATAAAAAAAAGGATATCCAAATTTGACAGGTTTTGACAAAATCTGATTCATTCCCTTTCCAATTGGGACTTCAAACAGCACAACAAAGATTGCAAATCATATTTGGGTAAATATATCAATTTGAGATTGCAAAGCAAACTTAACACATAACCTCATTTTCAACAGTGCCGAAAGCAGCAAAAGAAAAGACAAGGCGGTGTAACGAAATCAGTCGTGGTATAAGAACTTTCATGTATTTTGTCAGTTGTAAATATTATTTTGTGTTGATATCCATCAACAAAACACTATGTTTGGAAAATTTGTCTCAAAGAGATAACACTTACGTAAAGTGGTTATCTCTCTTCCAAACATATCTTATAAACTAATCTTAACTACCGTTGATTGTAAAGTTTTTGTTGCAACGACATGAAAACATACTTGAACAATATTTGTAATATATATATGCAACTCTATAATATCGATTGTACATAACTTGCCTATCTATATATGTAAACTCTCTGTATATGTTTTTTCATGTGTCAAAAGCAATTGCCAACGCGAGGCCTTTGCCTAGTCTGATCTATATTGGGTAACAATAATTAAAGACTTCAAATAGATAAGCCATCTCCGTACTGGTCCTCTTGCTAGGAGTCCGAATCTGCTGCGATTCCGAGAGGGATCGCAGGATCCTGAAATTCTGAGATCCTCGGAATCGCAGGATCCTGAAATTCTGAGATCAACAGTTTAAATTTTTTCGTGTGTGAATTTCGGAAACGTTCTCAGAAAAGTAAATTTTTATGCACGTATCTCGAAAAAGATCAACAGTTGAAATTGGATCGCAGAATCCTGTGATTCCCCGAGAATCACAGCAGATCTATTTTCCCACTAGTGGAAAAACACAAATCAGGATTGGGTATATTCGCACATCAGGATCGGACCTACAGCCGATCCTGTTCCAGCCGATACAAGTAGTCGATCTCAACTGTATCGGTTAAACAACCGATCCAGATAGACACAATCTGGATCGGATAATTAATAACAGACCGATCCCGATTAATAGGTATCAGGATCGGTTTTATTAATTACCCGATCCTAACCAGATAGAATCTGCATCGGTTATTTATTCCAACCGATCCCGACTTGTTAGTATTTGCATCGGTTAGAACTACAACCGATTGTGAAATGTAAGTATCAGGATCGGTTTTTTTATCAACTGATCCTATATTTATTATCTGGGCAAATTAATTACACAATTGGATCGGTTGTTAACTAACCGATGCTATAATTGGATCGGTGTAATTATTAAAAACCGATTCAGATAACTAGCAGGTTCGGTTTATTTATACAAACCGATCCAGAAGGTTATTATCACGATCGGTTTTTTATTAATAACCGATTCGGATAGTTAGCTGAATCGGTTAGTAAATTAATAACCGATACTGATTTGTTACCGTGTTTTAAAAAAATTTATTTTATATTTGGCCAGCTTCCAGTATATTTTGCTGGCCTATATAGGATATCGCATGCATCAGGAATTATCACAAGAGACCTATCATATATGCATCAGGAATCACCACAAATCGATACACATCCTAAATTATTAGAAAAGTATCACATCCTAAATTATTAAGCTCCTAAATCGATACACCATCTCTTAGAATTATTAAGCTCCTAAATTATTACAAATTATCACATCCTAAATTGTTTTACTTTTTTGAATGATTACCTCCTTTAAGAAAAAGTTACACCACGAGTTGCGAATCTCGTCCATTCTGTAAACCGGGTACTTAGTGGGAAAGTCCTGCATTTTTTAAATGATATAAGAGCACAATTAAATATGTACTTAATTATATTTGAAGCAACTGCTTACTTTTGGAAAATATATAAATGTATATATACCTTCATTTTCGGAAAATCACGGATGAAGCGATGTATTATGTCGTGCATGAACATCATGACATAATATCCACATTCCCAACGTCCATTTTGTTGTGGGCACTACATTACACATCAAGAGAGTTAAAAAAATTAAACATTTTTTGCACATATAGATTTTGACCAATTTTAATTTGCAGCTAGGTCCCTATAATCATATCATAACCAAATTTCACCATTTTTTACATCTAAGTCCCTCGTTTAACATCACCAACTTAGCAATTTACAAACAATAAGAGAAGTTTAAAAATAAGTACTTACCCTGCAATAATTAATCTTCAAATCAGAGCGTTTTCCAATTCCTCCAATCATCTGGTCCAATTGGTAGGGCCTGTTGAAAAAAATACTACCAATTCTAAGAAAAATATTAATGGAAATCTATAGATTTGACAAATAAAAGTTTGAAAAGCATACATTTTGAGCGCATCGATGATCTTCGGGTGATGTGGAACCGATTTCTTACCAACGGTCTTACCGGAACAATAAACACTGAGAGAATTGAACACGTATACCTCACTCTCGCTTGGCATAAGCACGACCAAGAGCCAATGTGTTCTGCAAATTAGGTTTTGTATCATCTCACATTCTATAATTTATACGAAATGAGAGAAACTTAATAAAATTAGAATGTATATATAGCACTAACAACTGATGATACGGTATGAATATCAATTTCTTCCTCCGGTTTTCTCTCAGTGAATCCTTTATGTATTTCTCGACGAATTCTTTTGATTGGGCATCACTGTCCAACAAGTATTCATTTGTTTTCATGGGGTCCATGAAACCAACACGCTCATCTTCTCGATGTTCCTCCTTGTTGTATTTTTGCAGATACCTGCAAAAAAAGGCATACATGTGATCTCGATTTTTTCATTTTGGATTAAAAGTACTACATTCTACCATTATTACGAATGTTAACTCACATCATGAAGATCTGAATAATCGGTCCGTTGAGCCACTCCTCTGGTTTAACCAACGTCAAAAAATCATCTGCATTGACTACCAGGGGTTCTTCATGATGGAAAAGGTCAGGTGGCTGGTTGACGTGAAATGCTTTGTTAGGTTGGCTCAAGAACCGATCACGCAGAAGGGTATAAGACTGTGGAAAACGGAAAAAATCGATACCACCAAACATGTTTGCGCCAGTTTGTACCACATCCCCACCAGTACGAACATTGGGTGGTTCCTGCAATTAAGATAATACTAGCAACTAAAACTCTACCATATAGATACAAATTTATAACTATAAGAAGTTGTAATAATAATATGCATTTTTTACCTGATCAATGGATATCAGGTCCATCGGCCATGCGGTGGAGCTGCCAACGGCTGAGATGATGGTTGGCATGTCTTCATGTGGTACAGGTAGAGAGGTGTTTTCTTCACCCGGGACCACTTCATCCACCATTACCCTTGCATGGTCAGGTGGTAGAGGCCTCGTGTGAATTTTCTCTCCAGGATTTACTGGAACATTAATTGTCCCCGAAGCCACTTCAACCTTCTTCCCATCTCGATGCATGAGAAGTCTGCATACTCGTTGCGACGGCTGTACATGCTACAAAAATTCATTCGAAGGAATAATATGTATAAAACTAAAGCATGTACGTAATAGAATTATTTTTTTTATTTGAATGGAAAAATATGTATTTATTTGCATTACCTCCATCGGGAAAAAGAGGGAAGTCCGTGGTCCAACTGACTGGCAGCTGCTCTGAACGGCTGTTGGGCTGTAAGCGGCTGTTGGGCTTTCCGCGAGTATTCCTCGGCCCATCAATGTTGCCATCTGCTCCGCTAACATTACCTTCATTTTCTCCGCCATATCTGCCTTTATTCTCGCCTCTGCAACTTCTACTCTCACCGCCACTTCTCTCTCTATCCGCTGTTCAATGTCCGCGCCAGACCCAGAAAGCACGTGTCTCCTCCTTTTTCTGCTTCCCTGATATGCCTTTTTAATACCCACCAGAGCTCCAAGGCCTCTCACCCTCCCAGCATGTTCCGGATTCGGCAGAGATTTTCCTAGAACATCGTCGTAACGATCGACGGGCAACAAGCCTTTGTTGAAAGCCTCCTGTTGTTCTTCCTGAAATGACAATGGCAACCTGTTATCACATAATAAATTAGAGTTGAATTTCAAGGAATGAAAATATCTAAATCCTCACAATAGTCTTGACGATTGCTTCTGTGTCCGGGTTAGGATGAAGAAGTTCCTCGCAATCGGCTGACTGCTTCGTGTGTCCTAGTGTCCACGAGACATGCCTATACTGAACAGACATATCAAGAAACTGCTCCTGTGACAGTATAGTAGTTGACCCCTGGGTAGACGGATCACTACTTACTGCTTTATCGTTTGCAATTTTCTGGAATGCTTCTTTGAGCCTATTCTGGAATTTCTCACCGCTGTACCCTCTGGATCCCAGGTAATGTTTATACTTGTTCTTGGACTGATTCTCCTTCCCCTTATTGCTTTTATTCTGCAATTTACCCAAAGAAACAATTACGAGTTATGAAAATCGTTGAACAATTAAACAATTAGGTTCATTGAACGTTTATAGTTAAAAAAAGTGACCTTGAATTCATCCGACCGGCGGGACTCGACAAAGGCATCCCAAGCTTCTTGTGTGATCGAGAGCTTCTTAAGGTCGCGCGTCGTACCTGCGTTGACGTGCTTAGTCAGAGCTACTCTGTACTTTCCTTGCATGGTTTGTGGTGGTTGTAGTAGAGATTGAAGGGCTAGGGTGGCGGAGAGAAGAAGAGAAAAGAAGAAGAGAGGAAGAGTCGGTTCGCAGGGGGCGAAGAGGCGCCGAAAACGTCTCGGACGATTATAAAACGTCTCACAACGATTTCTTCTGGACATTTGAAGATGAAAATTTTGGTTTTGAATTTTGATTTTAACATTAAATCGTCAGGACGTTTTACAAATCGTCTAGGACGTTTTTGTACTTTTTGTAGTAATTAAAAAGCTACAATGGCAATCTGAGAATTTAATTAAATCGTCCAGACGTTTTGACAATCGTCCGGGACGTTTTAGAATGTTTTGTACCTGCGTTGACGTGCTTAGTCAGAGCTACTCTGAACTTTCGGTGCATTTCTGCCATTTTTTGTATTATCTTCTTCTTCAAATATTGATCATCACCATCAATATTCCAGTCCATCTGCCAAAGAAACAGAAATTAATCAAGGTTTACGTGAGTTAAATTCAACTTTGCTAGCTTGTGAGCTTAGGACCATGTTATTTACCTGGATTTGGTTCCATATCTTTTCCTTCACGTCGTCTTCTACCTGAGACCACTCTAGGCACGTTATAGGAACGTTCCTTCTTACCAATATCCCAAGGTGCGAGGGGTATTTAGTGGTTTGCCTATTAATAATAGGCCTCCCAAATGCATCAAATTCAACATGCTTGCCGGTCTGATTAACGCAGGTAGCAAGTTGGGAAGGCCCTCTTACTCGCTTCTCACCCGAGGCGCGCTCGCTACCGCCACCACTAGCCTCACCAGCACCACTAGCCTCACCAGCACCACTAGGCATGATAGGAGCAGCTCGATGACCAGCACCACTAGCCTCACCAGCACCACTAGCCATCTGAACGGTTAGATAGAGAATAAAAAAACAACCAATTTAGAGTGAAAATTTGATTTATTTGGATTTTTCTGCTATTTTTAGTGAATTTTCAAAACTGGAGCAGCATGTGTATTCGTGCTGTTTTTTCAAAACTGGAGCAACATGTGAATTTTCTAAACTTGGGGAAGCATGTTACTTTGAACAATGTAAACCTTGATCCCAATATAACTTTGAACAATACAACTTTGAACAATATAAACTATGAAAACCAAGTCCGGTACCAGCAACAGCAACACAGTGAAATTAGTGCGAAATTAGTCCAGTTAAATTAGTTAAAAGGTACCAGTTAAAAGGTGAACTCAAGGTACCAGTTAAATTAGTCCGGTACCAGAGGTGAACTCAAGGTACCAGTTAAAGGTACCAGTTGAAAGGTGTTTGAGCATTTACCCGAAATTAGTGCGAAATTAGTCCGAGAGAGATGGAAGCACCACCGATAGCACCGGCACTGGAGGTGCCGGGGAGAGAATGAGCGGCGAGAGAGGCGGCGGAGAGGCGGCGGCGTGAGCACCGTAAGAATACGAGAGAGGCGGTGTTAGCACCGAGAGAGGCGGAGTGCACCGAGGGAGGCGGAGTGCGCCCGAGAGAGAGAGATTAGCGAGAGAGAGAGAGGGATCAGTGAGCTCAGATCGAGTTTTGAAAATGAATTCAGGAGACCAATTTTCGCTAAGTAGCCAGAGAGGCGCCAAATTAAATCACCGCGAAAATATATCATCATGATCGGTTTTTTGTTAAAAAACCGATCCTGCGTACTGTGATCAAGTTCGGTTAACTTAATAACCGATCCTGATGCATACATATTTAATCCAGTACTTTGAAAAACTAAATCACTGTTTACATAATTTCAATGGATTTATGTAATGCATCAAATATACATTCACATAATTTATATTTACATGATTAGCATCACATTTGTATAATTCAAAATTTACTAAATAACACAATAATTTACTAAACAACACAATAATAACACAAAAAAGTCTAAATATTTATGACACCTTGCATGCAACCCCCATAGTCAAGTAATTATAATGCCTCCTGGACAAAAATTAATAAACTCATTAAGTCAGGAACATTGAAGTTTTTTTTCAAGTCGGAAAAGATTAAAAAAGTCTAGATATGACATACCAATAAAACATTGAATATCAAATTTATTCAATCCATTCTCCTTCATTATGATCGTTGCGCATGTGACTTGTTTCATTATCCACGACAGTTGGTAAAGATGCCATGCCAGTGGAAAAAGGAGGTATATCATCAAAATGATCGTACGCTTCTTCGTCGTCTACATTATCAATCCCGACAATACGTCTTTTCCCGGAGAGGACAACATGTCTTAAACGATCGGCCGGATCAGTTATGTAGAACACTTGTGTGGCTTGTCTTGCAAGTATAAATGGATCATCCTTGTATCCAACCTTATTGAAATCCACCAAAATGAAACCATCGTTGTCAACTTTAACGCCCTTACGGTTGTCGACCCATTTACACTGAAATATCGGGATCTTAAATTTTCTGTAATCTAGCTCCCAAATTTCTTCGATAAACCCGTAATACGACATCGAGGCATGCGATGGTCCGGCACCTTTAGCTCCTGAAAAATCACTCGACACGGCTACCACAGTCACTCCGCTGTTTTGCACGGTACTCTTCAAATCTTGACTTCTTGTGTAAAATGTATACCCGTTGATGTCAAATCCTTGGAAGGTTTTCACGACATGGACTGGACCGAGAGCCAACATTTTGACAACTTCTTTAATGTTTTCTCCCTCCGGAGCTTTCATGACTCTACGTGTAAACCATCCTTCGAACTTTTCATTGTGTTCTCCAATCAACCACTTATCGGATTTCCTAGGATTCTGTTGACGCAAGAAAGTCATGTGCTCGTCCAAATAAGGATGAACGTCGGTGAGGTGCTGCAAAACATGTAAATGTGCTAGGGTCATCGTTGTATGTAAGGGCACGATTAATTTCGATCCCAAGGTGCCTACCCCGTGAAGTCTTCCGTCGTGCCGAGGTTTAGGGATGCCGATGGCTTTTAAATCATCCAGATAATTAGTACAATACTCAATCACCTCTGCGGCAGCATATGCTCTTACAATGCTGCCCTCAGGACGATATCGGTTCCTCACATATCCCTTTAACAATCCCATGTATCTCTCGAACGGATACATGTACCGCAAGAAAACAGGCCCACACATCTTAATTTCTCTAACTAGATGAACAATTAAATGAACCATTATATTAAAAAAAGACAGCGGAAAATACATTTCAAGGTGACAGAAAGTGACGACAACCTCCTTCTGCAAAGCATCTAACGTATCAGGATCATTTACTTTGCAACAAATGGCGTTGAAGAAAAAACAAAGCTTTGTGATGGTCTGTCTAACGCACGGTGGCAATATGCCCCGAATTGCAACAGGAAGAAGCTGTGTCAGTAAAACATGATAGTCGTGGGACTTCATACCTATCAATTTTAATCCCTCCAGTGAAACTAGGTTCTTAAAATTTGAAGAATATCCAGATGGTACTTTTACACCATGAAGGCATTCACATAAACTTGTTTTTTCTTTTTTTGACAACGTATGCATGGCGGGTTTTAGGTATGTGCAAAGTTTACCCTTTTCTCTTTCCTTCTCTGCTGGTTGTAGATCCAGCCGTATGTTCAAGAATTGCATGTCTTTTCGGGCATTGATACCGTCCTTAGTCTTTCCCGGAATATTCAACAATGTTCCAACCATGTTATCACACACATTTTTAACCACGTGCATCACATCGAGACAGTGTCGAACCTCTAAATGCTCCCAGTATGGCAAATCCCAGAATATTGATCTCTTCTTCCATGTAATTTTCGGAGACCCTTTCTTTCTCACCGCCTTTTTTTTCCATTTCCCAAACTGATTTTCAATATCCTTTACTCTCGAATAAACTTGTTGGCCGGTCAATGGATAATTTACTGTGACATTCTCGGTCTTTCCATTGAATGCTTTCTTTCTCTTTCGGTGTGCGTGGTTGGCAGGAAGAAATCTACGATGACCCATGTACACATTTTTCGAGGAATGTGGTAGCCACATATCGACTGTATCATCCATGCAAATAGGGCACGCTTTTTCCCCTTTAACACTATAACCCGACAAATTACCATAGGCCGGAAAATCATTAATGGTGCAGAAAATCATGGCCCGTAAAGTGAATTTCTCCTTGGTATATGCATCAAATATCTCCACTCCGGGATGCCATAACTTGCTTAAATCCTCAATCAACGGCGCTAGATACACATCTATGTCGTTTCCGGGCTGTTTGGGTCCTGATATCAGCAAGGTCAGCATGATGTATTTGCGTTTCATACATAACCACGGCGGAAGATTATAAATGCACAAAAGAACCGGCCAACTGCTATGCTTACTGCTCATGCTACTGTGCGGATTCACTCCATCTGCACTCAGCCCGAGCTTTAGGTTTCTTGGGTCACCGCCAAATTCGGGAAATCTTCTGTCAATATTTCTCCACTGAGGAGAATCAGCGGGGTGCCGTAATTTTCCGTCCCTTTTCCGGTTATCGGCATGCCAACGCAATAATTTGTTAGCCGATCCTGATAATCACCAGCATCGGTTTGTTATTAACCGATCTTGATGAGTA
Organism: Carex littledalei; assembly: GCA_011114355.1. Taxonomy (NCBI): domain Eukaryota; kingdom Viridiplantae; phylum Streptophyta; class Magnoliopsida; order Poales; family Cyperaceae; genus Carex; species Carex littledalei. The sequence continues at coordinate 6,974 of SWLB01000032.1, read as the reverse complement.
TCAAGAACGTGGTTATATTCTGCCATAAAACGTCCCAATGTTTTGTAAAACGTTGAAAACGTTTTAGTTTAACTTGGGTCAAAAATTCAAATTTCTGTGAGAATTCTTAAAACGTCTGCGACGATTAAAAAACGTCTCAGAACGTTTCCTCTGGTTAAATGCTTGATAAATAACTTGATGATTTCTTCAGTCCAAGTGCTCTAAATTGCAATTCCAATTGTCTTGAACATGCATATCATCACAAATATAACCATACGAAAGATAATCAATTTAGGATTAAACATGCAATCATATACCTAACAAAGTTCAAGTCAAATAATAAAAGTGCAATCATACAACATAGAAATAATAAAAGTTCATGCAACACAAATAACATAGCATAGAAATCACTTAGCAAATTCTAATTGTAAAAGTTCATAGAGATTTAAATTTCGGGATCATCGTCATCATCTCCTTCGTCACCCTCTTCATCATCTTCATCATCATCATCTTCGGAAGGTATGTGAGGGGCACTAGTGGACGCACCACTAGAAGCACCATATTGCTTCACAAAGCGCCGAGCGAGTTCCGAAGTGGTGAGATCAATATCATAAATTGCTTCGGCGTTTTTGCGACCTTGAATATGGATTTTGCGTGATCTTGACTTCAAGATTTTAAGATCGTTGTTGATCGCGGTAAATTGGTTGTTATTGGCTATTTGGTATTCTTGCATGTGTTCAACAATCCAAGCCAATTGATTTTCCGCTCCTTCAGGAAGTTCATCTTGAGCCATTGGTGGTACTATTGGTGGTTGTTCAGGTTGAGCCGGCGATTCTTCTTCATCCGGATCCCAATATTGGTTAGGTAGAGCATTTGGAGCATTTATCCAATCATTGATAGGTCTGATGTCAGGTTTTATCATTGGTAAACCCGAACCCGATACACTTTTGACCCAACCATGTTTGGGTAGAATATCAAGCAAATGATTAGGCTCATTTTGAATGAGATGACTTGGGACGGTTATGCCATGTAGGCGAATCATGCGATGAATTAAATGGCCATAGGGGAGATTGGCAACAGAGCTAGAATAGCAAGCAATCATGTGACGAAGAATGATAAAAGGGATGTTGAACTGTTTTTCATCCATGGAGATGAGGTGCCTCAAATAGTACATTGGACCTCTTTCAATGTTAGATTTGATCGTTGCTTTGGGTATGAGAATATTGTTAACGAAAAGAAATAGCAAACGATGTAAAGAGGGAAGAGATGAGGCATAGAGGGATTTAACACCAAAGTTACGGCGAGCAAACCAGGTTTTGTAACCATCGGATGATTCTAAAGCAAGTTCGGGCCAATTCCGAAGAAGATAGGCTTTTTCACCTTCATTGACTAACCCAAGCCAATTGGCGACATTGTCCAAAGAGAGAATGATTTCTCGGCCACAAACATAGGACTTGACAAGAAATGGGTCTTCGGAGAAAGTGAGATTGCAATAAAAGGTTTTGGTAATCATCTCACTATAGGGTTCATCACACGTGATCAAATTTTCCCAAGGCCAATGACGGATAAACCCGATAATTTTGTCATCCTCGGGAGATGAGAAGGTAACCGAGGCCTTGTTGAAATAATAACAATTCGATAATTTTCGATCCGAAAATTGACCCGTGAAATTGGTGTGAGCAATTGGATTTCTAAATAAATAGGTGTTGGATCGATAAATATTGGTATCCTGTTCAATCTCAGTGGCACTAGATTGACCCGCATCGTTGCGAGACCTCTTCTTTCGAAGGATATTCAATTTGGAGAGTTTTGGTGCCATTGATAGAAGAGAGAAATTGAAAATTACCGATTGAATATTGAAGTACAAATCCGTGAAGAGAACGACTCAAGAAGTGCAATGATGAAGACGGATCGTCGATTGAACGGTCGGATTGCCGGATTTGAAAAGGTGGCGAGATTTAGGGTTTTGGTGGAGAGAGAGAAGGAGGGAGAAAACCTTGATTTTAAGAGGAGAAATGGAAGGAGGGTTGAGAGGAGAGGAGAAATCACTTTAAAATAAGTGATTTGGTGGTTTGTGGTGGTTGTAGTAGAGATTGAAGGGCTAGGGTGGCGGAGAGAAGAAGAGAAAAGAAGAAGAGAAAAGAAGAAGAGAGGAAGAGTCGGTTCGCAGGGGTCGAAGAGGCGCCGAAAACGTCTCGGACGATTATAAAACGTCTCACAACGATTTCTTCTGGACATTTGAAGATGAAAATTTTGGTTTTGAATTTTGATTTTAACATTAAATCGTCAGGACGTTTTTAAAATCGTCTAGGACGTTTTTTAAATCACTCTGAAAATTAAAAAAAAGACTTTATATTATTAAATATTAATGACACGAATCTCAAAGCACAATTAATACTAGACTCGTCTGAGAGTAAATCTGGACCGTCCCTTTCCATTGTCTTGAGACAAGAGCCTCATGTGATACGGATCCCAAAAATATCGGGTAGATGGATATTAAATGCAAAACTAATCTCAGGATCGGTTAATTATGGTGCACCGATCCCGATACTATCCCGATCGGTCTTTTATTTGAAACCGACGCCGGTAGTGCACACACAGGATCGGTGTATTAGTAATAACCGATCCTGATACGTAAAGGTGGCACGTAAAATGAGGCGCCTTCCCCTCTTCCCCTCTTCCCCTCTTCACACTCAAACCTTTCAACTTCAATTCAAAAATCTGCCATTTTCTCTCCTTCAACACTCGCCATTTCTTGCAGTAGGTTTTCATTGATCACTTTTTCAAGGTTTTAATGTCCTTCCTTTCTTTGATCACTTTGTTTTCATTATTTTTTACGTTGTACGTGTATTTTCTCGTATTAGAAATGCCTCCTCGCCGTCGGTTCATAACCAGCAAGGGCGATGACTTTGCACAGTACTTCACCAAGCGAGAGTTGAAGGAGTTCTTTTACAGTGATGACCCGGCCTTGGCACTCCTAGCTGACTGCATTCTCGATTCAAATCCTTACCTCGATCCGGATAGTGACGGTGATGAGGACAGTGAGGGTGAAGAAGTTGAGCTCGAGGTGAATGCTCTTCCAACCTTTGCTGAGATGGTGGAGTGCTTCGAGTGCCTCTTCTTGGCCAAGGAGGATGCCGTGCTCCGTTGTGAGACATGTCGCAACACATTCCATCCGGAATGTGTTGGCGAGGAGGAGAAGAACAAGGACCTCCGACTTGTCGAATGGAGTTGCCCAACATGCATCGACGGCCCTCTTGAAGACTAAGTTTATTTTTTTTTGCAACTAATTACTTTTATTTTGAGATCTATATGATCTAACTTCTTATATATATATGTGGTATGAATTTGTTAATTTACTTCTTTTGGATATGAACTTGTCATTTTGAGATCTATATGATCTAACTAAGCAAGTTACCTTATTATATATTGATATTATGGTTGTTTTTATTTATGGTTGTGTGATGCTTGATTAAATTATGATTTGTTTGGCATATTTGTTTTAATTGCATATTTGTATGTCATGTGTGAATAATGGGTGTCAATCACAAATGAGTTGCTTGAATAATTGGTGTGGATAAGAAATTATATGATTTTCAATATACATATATATCTATATCTGCCTGAAAAGGAAAAAAAAAATGGCAGAAAGACATTCATCAGGATCGGTTTTTTACGTTTTCACCGATCCTGGAAACCATGAAGATCGGTTATTCTTAAACACTGATCGTGATAATCATCGGAATCGGTGCTATTAAAACACCGATCCTGAATGGCTTATCTGCAACTTTTTGATTTTTTTAAAGCAAAAAACGATTATTTCTTCAAATTTTTATTTTTTCTGCTTACTATATGGATTTATATTGAAAATGCCAAATCTGGACAAATTGGCGCTCATTTCTTTCACCAAATTTAGGTCTGGAAGAGGGGACAAGGGGGTCTACACAAGTCGGTGGTTCTTCTCTGCTGTTTCCATCAGAGTTTACTGAACTTAATATGAAAAAAAAAATTTAATAAATTATATTTCATGTTCAAGAGTTGAATGAAGGATAAGGACCTTAAAAAAAAAGCAAGAGTCCGATGAAAAGTTCGAAAAATCATATGTTTCTTACATGGAATCGAAAAAATTTGAATCTTATTCTATGGAATCAAAAAATTCATATGTTTCTTCTATTCTTAAAATTTTTTACAGGATCGGTTATCTATTTAGCCGATTTTGAATGTTAACTGTCAGCATCGGTTAATAAAAAAAACCGTTCAGGATACTTGACAATCAAGATCGGTGTGTTTTTTACCGATCTTGTTTATGAGCTGGATCGGTGTATAGGTAAACCGATCCTGATACCCATTATCTACATCGGTTAAACCTGTAACCGATGTTAATACTTAACAATCACGAGCGGTTATCGTATTTGCCCGATCCCAAAAGTATTAGCGTCAGTGTTTTATTTTAACCGATCCTGATGAGGCGATACTGTTTGCACATTTTCCACTAGTGTCCCCCAGAATTACAGCAGCAGATTTATTTTCCCCGAGAATCACAGCAGATTTATTTTCTCTTGCTAGATAGATAATAGTGGACATGTAGATCTAGCCGCGCCAATAAAAAATCAGAACTGCGTGTGCTGAATCTGCTGATGTGCATACCGCTTCCGCTTCTCAACGAATAGCAATTTTGTTATAGTATTTTGACTGTTGACTCTAGAAAAATAACACGCAAGAGTTATATGGACATTTAGAGTAGAAATATTATATAATGTCTTTTGTTTTGTCGCCTTGCAATCCATAGTTAATGGGCCAGTTTCGACTTTTCTGGTTAGGCTTTCTGGATACAAGAATTGAGCCCATTATTCGAACTCTGCGTCAAACTGGTTATTCGCGCATTACTAAATTACACATAAGACACCGCTACTCGAGGGATCCATTATAATTCTTTGGAGAAATGGCGCTGAGCCGCTGTTTCAACTTTGAACCCAACAGGAGAATACTTTGAGCCCACTCCATGGCTCTCACCAACAAAAAACAAACAAAAGACCAAAATCTAAGCTGGAAAAAAACAAACCCACAACATAAATAAATAACATAAACCTGAAATCCAAAACCCGAAACTAGTAGACATGTACAACAGCAACATAAATTTCGTTTATAAGCTAAAAGCTTTGAATTCTCTTCTTAGTGCTTACACATGATCTAATTCTCGATGCTGCTCATTATTTAGCGTGGGCGGCCTTGAGCAGGGCATCATCTCGGCAATGTGCTGTAGAAAAGAGTAGTGGCGCGCAATCGAAATAACATATGCAAACACTCCACCCATCAGAAGAAAATATAAATGGACGTTGTGACCAAGCGACAGCTGCCGACTGCGTAAGCTGCCATGAAACTAAACAGATCAAGCACCAATGTAATCTCCAAAACCTTAACACTTTTAATGTCACGGTAGAAATTCTTGTTCATCAGCAAAATAATAATCACTAAAGATGAGAGGAAGGAGATGGCATTGCAATAAAAGAATGTTTGGTAACGGTTAAAATATCTGTCATGAAGTATCGACTTGCCCGCCACGAAATCACGGTCTGGATCATCTTCTTGCCAAATGCCACTGGGTGGATTAAGGCCTGCTTGGTATGTCGACCCGGCTGCTAAAATGGCTACAATCATAAGCCCTCCCCTTATTTCCTTGAAGAATTCTTGGTCGTCGGAATCTGGTTGAGTTGTCGAGTTCAGCCCATTTTGCAGAGGAGACCTATCTGTCTCAGAGTTAGGGCCATTTACTGAACTCATTTGAGCCATTTTTTAGCTTGGAAGGAATAGGCAGATAGGAAAGATGAATGAAGACGTTTGTTTTCTCTCTGAGGAAGGTTTATGGCTTTATAAATCCCTGCTATGAGCTTAAGTTACTTTATACTGATGGAACTTTAACCCAATTGGGCATATAAAATGTTATTTTGATTTAATTTTCTTTCTTGAGGAATTTGAGAATTGAGAGAGACCAAATCTACATGGAGCAATTGAATTTTCTTTGATGTTTCTTGGTATGAGATGGGAAGGCAGTAAACCGTCGCTTTCTAATTAAAAAACCTTCAACTGATGGGCACAATAGAACCAAGGGGCCCATAATGATATTAAATCTTTGTACAGAGTTGGTCAATCTGAAATGAATAATTGAGATGGGCTCCAATAGAACCAAGGGGCCCATGTATATTAAATCTTCGAGTATGGTTTCCAGTAGAGATTATTTTTAGAAAAAAAGTTGTCGTCATGTTGGTTTTGTAAATTTTTAAGATTTAGTGATGTTTTTAAAAGAAAAATCCACCCTAGCCGGCTAGCCCTGGTGATGATCCTATCCAAGGATGCATTATGCTTCAACAGTTTAGACGGTCGGATGCTGATCTAGAGGCTGAAATAGTTGGATGAAACCGACTACAAGCCTACAAGGTACCTTGGACCAATGCGATATGAAGTCATCAGTCATCACGGAGCTTTTGCTGGAAAGTGGAAACTAACCGTAAAAGCAGAGCTAAAGCGACATAGATAAAAAAACTAAATACAGTAATTAGATTTTTTAAATAATATCTGTATTATATTTAAATTATTTCTTTTCAACAATAGCAATTAATTTTGAATTTAATAAATTATACAAATAATAAAATATTTTATATTATCAATAAATTTTGATATATTATTTTAATTGTACAATAATTAACTATCCCTAAATTATACTAGAATTATTTTTGTATCATCAACGGGAGTAGAACTAGGAATTCGGATCCAGTGAAATAACCCAATCTTTGGGTTTTGGATCAAGATCGTCCGATTCGAATCTGCGAAAATTCATTCCCGAAGTGAGCGCACACATTCCAACGACGAATTCGAATCCCGAGACGATCCCGAGCAACGAATTCGAATTAGACGGTCTCGATCCAAAACCCAAAGATTGGGTTACTTTAGGGGATCTGGACTCGTAGAACTAGGGTGTTCCTAAGTTCACCAAGTCC
>SWLB01000031.1:0-55000 GCA_011114355.1 Carex littledalei | reverse complement strand
GTCAAAATTTGGGGGGTTTGCATGAGAGCCACGCGGCAAAATGCCACGTTGGCATATATTTTTTTTTTTCTAATCAAATAAAGAGAGATAATAAAGAGAAATTTTAACGGTGGTAAAAATTCAACATGTCAAAACATACATAGGCTGCGTGGCCTTGGTGCCACGTTGGCATCTTATCTCTGTTTTTTTTTTATTTCGTCATTTTACATAATAAACCTTCAAATCTATAAATATTCTATTTAAATCCAAAATTAAGTTAAAAGAATAATATAAAAATTTACTGGCTGTTACAGCTTCGGAACCATGTATACTAGAGCTTCTGAGTCTGAAACTCGGATCCACCTTCGGTGCCAGGTTGCCGATTAGAGAGAGAATGGCTGGAGAAGAAGTGAGCAGGGGTAGCAAAAGGGGATTCAGGGAATACTCTACGAGCGTGCATGGAGTGCTCAGGTGGAGGCCACTGAGGCAGGGGGTGGGTTCGGGTGGCGGAGGCCGTTGAGATTGATCGTGACTTGAGGTTTTTTTTTTCTTTTTCTTTTTATGAGGGGATCGACTGGAAGATCCAATAAGAGAGAAAGTTGATTTCTTTTTCAAAATCAGTTAACTTTGACAGTTAGTGAGACTAATTAGTTAGAGAGACATTTAGGGGACCGAATAGCGGGGGACAAAATCATTATTCATCGTAAAATACGACACTAGTACAGGGCAATATGGCATTAAACAATGCTACAAAAAAGAACGAAATGATTTATGTAATATATATGTTTTGCTATGTGCTCTGTCATTAGCGTCTTAGACGAGGATGACAGTAGCAAGAGAAATTTTCATAGATAATATTATAAAATTATATAAAAAAAGAAAAAGAGTACTTTGAATTTTCGGTGTATAAAAAAAATAGTAGAAATTTTTTTCATCCAAAGGTTTTTTTTTTCCGGTTGTCTTACTTTGGGCCTCCAAAAAAAAATAACTTCAAATTTCTTATCTTGTTTGCTTCAGAAGATCCCAGATAGTTTTATTAGGAAAAAGCCTTGGATCGGTAGAATTTTTTGTGATTCAAAATTTAGATCATTAAAAATTCTACCAATCCTTCTATACATTGAAAACGAAGATACTCTTTCTCTTTTCTATATTATTTTATAATAGTTTTTCCAAATAAAAAAATTCCCAGTTACATATTCTGTCACTTACTAATGATTTATATACACCAATAACTAAATTCCATAATAAAATATCCAATTTTAAAAAGTCGATATACTCTTGTCACTAATAACTATTTTGGCTTGTCAAATTTTTTTTTGTTAACAAGTCAATATTTTAAACAATTTATCTCCTGATCATTTTAAAAATAAAATTTAAAAGATCGCACGCAGATGAAAAAAACTCAAAATCTAGCAAAATTGCAACTTAGGTTTGCGTTTTACCCTTTGTTTAAAGTAATAGAGACATACAAAGTACATGTTATATTGTGCACTATATGTTATTACAAAATTGTAGTTTTAGTTTTAAAAAAATGTAGTTTTGCACGATTTTATTTCGCCTCTTGCACGTTTTTATTTAGTAATGGGTAAATGCATTTTGCCATTGTTTATGGTAGATGCATTTTGCGTATTATTAATAATTTTATATGTATATAATAAAAACTATCTCACAAAATATCTACAAATCTAAGTGACGCAAAGCGGTCCCGATACGATCATGCCCGTTAAGCTCACGTAGTCGGTTAATTAGTAAAGAGGAGAATAAAATAGAATTTCGGAATAAAATTCAAACAACACAACTCAAACTCATATATAAACTTCACTCTTGTTACAACCTTCATCCGAAGCTATTTATAGCCTAAACTTTTCTTAGTCCTTAAGAGAAAAAATAAATGCTAATTAAAAAACCCAAAATTCAAAAATAATTAAAGCCTTTTCTAGTCCCGTCGGTCAAACAAGGTAGAAGAAATTAAAGTTTTATTGAATAAAACAAAATATGAAGGAATAGTATTAATTTGCCTAGAAGACCATCTATATATGCCAATAAATCCTTGATTGGTTTTGATCTCCTGTGGTCTTCGCGTGTGTCCGAATTTGAGTCGGACACGTCTTTGAGACGCACCGCATCAGGCTCCTCGGGTTGATGAAAGCTTGACCTCAAGCTTGTATTTTCGCCTCGAGTTCGGGTTTTCTTCCTCTTATCTTTATAGACTTCTTTGTAGTTGTACACAAAAACACTTTCAGGTCATTCAACCCTTGTGACAACAAGTAACACTACTCGGATTTGTGTACTGTTGGAAATTTGTATTGTTACTATTTGTGCGGTCTGTGAACAACTCTTCCAACTAACGGAGTAGTCACAGTTGAATTTTCAGATACCGTCATAACCTGCAGATTTTCTCGGGAAGAACTTTCTCGGGAAGAACTTCGAGAATAAATTTCGGGTACCGTCATAACCCGCTGACTTTGATGTGAAACTCGACTGCAAGAATGGATCGATCATTGTAGTTGGACCTTATGACATCATCGTTGGTCGAACACAAAAGTTTAGATGGCAGCAATAGATCAACTTTGACCTCCAATTTTGTCTCGAAGTTCTTTGTCAAAGTGTTTACGACGTCTTCTTCATTGGGTTCGTGACTTTCTTCAACCACGACAAGCCTATCGACAAGCTCATCCGGTTGTTCTAGGCACTCTTCCATTGGAGCCGTTGCCATTTGGTTTGGGGGTGGGTTGTTGCGGTTGAGTGTTGGATTGTCATGTTGTTGGTGGTTTTCATTGGAACTGAGGCGCTCTCGAACACTGGTAATGTGTTCGATTAATGCTTTATGGTCTTGTTGATTTTGTTCGAGGATGGCGAGTAATTTTGAGTTGGTCATCGTCGAACTTGGGGGTTGTCGAAACTGGTGGTTGCTGAAGTTGGTTGTCGACGATGGTTGTCGAAGATGATTTTGAACGGTGTTGTCGAAGTTGATGGTCGTCGAAGTGGGTGGTTGTCGAATATGGTTGTCGAAAATGATTGTCGAGGGTTGTTGGTGGGATCAAGGCGTTTAATTAGATTAGTGAGGCGTTGCATGGTGTCGGTATGATTTTGTTGCATACGGTCAAGAACAGAGAGAAGGTTGGGATCGGCCATTGTAAGTAGAAGGGTTTGATGGGGTTTGTTTGCCGAACCAGGTTGGTGTCGAACTGGCGGTGTCAAACTGGCGGTGTCAAACTGGCGTTGTCGAATTGGCGGTGTCGAACTGGCGATGTCGAATTGGCGGTGATGTAAATGGTTGTCGAACAGGGTGATTGTTGGGGATACAACTTCACGCAAGCGCGAAGGAGCGGTCGAACCTCGCTCTGATACCAATTGACGCAAAGCGGTCCCAATACAATCTTGCCCATTAAGCTCACGTAGTCAGTTAATTAGTAAAGAAGAGAATAAAATGGAATTTCGGGATAAAATTCAAACAACACAACTGAAACTCATATATAAACTTCACTCTTGTTACAACCTTCATATCCGAATCTATTTATAGCCTAAATTTTTCTTAGTCCTTAAGAGAAAAAATAAATGCTAATTAAAAAACCCAAAACCCAAAAATAATTAAAGCCTTCTCTAGTTCTGTCGGTCAAACAAGATAGAAGAAATTAAAGTTTTGTTGAATAAAACAAAATACAAAGGAATAATATTAATTTGCCTAGAAGACCATCCATGCCAATAAATCCTTCATTGGTTTTGATCTACTGTGGCCTTCGTGTGTGTCCGAATCTGAGTCAAACATGTCTTCGAGACGCACCGCGTCACTAAACAAAAATAAAATATATACACTAAATTAAAAAAGACTCATGCCAAACTCATGTATCTCTCTTGCCAGACACTAAATCTAAAATATATACACTGAAGCATTTGAACCAGACTCATGCCAAAAATTACTCTTTACTAGTAATTAGAAAATATTTCAACAGTAATACTTTAAGAAAAGTTCAATTACTTCAATATTTTTTGAACGTCAAAAGTTCTCAATTACATTAATATGAACAGATTTTATCAAGATAAATTAATTTCCAACTTATGCATTTAGTAGATATTGATTTTACCATATTATATTATGGTATATGGCTCTGCATGCCGCACATAATTTGAACTATAAAATAGTTATGATCTTAACAAATTGTAGGAACCTTCAAATTTCTCCAATTAATGCAGGCACCTAAATTTCTTCAACTAATATACCACTCAAAGAGGGGGTAACTCAACTCAAAAGAGAATAAAGAGGAGATAAAATCAACTCAAACAAATAATTTTCGTTATATATCCATAGATTTCTAACGAAAAAGTCATATAAGCATTAGTTGTATAAAGAGGAGATAAAATCAACTCAAACAAATAATTGTTAGCAACATATATGGATAATTTTCGTTATATATCCATAGATTTCTACCAATCCCACTAAAAAGTCATATAAACATTAATACTACTTCAACTACTTTTTGTACTGTCAAAATCTTCTTAATTACTACTGAGAGACATTAAAAAACAATATATAGTAGAATATCACAAAATATATTTTGAAATAACGTAATTCAAACACACTCAACACTCACACCTAACTTATTCTAACTTATTAATGACAAACATTCAAAGTGACCATTTTTCTTGTGACACACCCTTTTGATCATGATGCCTAATGTTTCTAGGTAAACTCCAGACATAAAAGTTGTAGAATATTTTTTGAGCTTTTCACAAAACTTTGAATCATCTTAATTGGAGCTCATATGAAAAAGTCTTGATAAAATTACTAACAAGTGTCAAACTTTCCAGAAAATACTCCAGAGAGCTCGGTCTATTGCAGACCTGAATTGAGTTCAAATTTACTTGGATCATGGTAATATGGACTTGAAAAAAATCTTAACCATTATCCAGAGGGAGCATTTAACTTGAACTGGACTGGATGACATGATATATGTTGCTAATGTGGCTTGGTAGGTGATCCGGGTTGTCAGTTCTTTTTTGTTTGATATCAGATTAAAACCGCTACAATGCTGCGTGTGCTACTTTTCTATCACAACAATCTCTTTTTTTACATGAAACCAAGAAAAATATAAAAAAACATGAAAATAATAATTGATCTTATTTTGGGCTTATCTAAAAAAATAGTAAAAAAATTCTTTTCTAGAAAAACACTTGATCTCAATTAGCAATTTCCTTATTATCAATATAGAATTGTTTCCTGAAAATTCTAAATACATCCTTGATAAGTGCCTGCTTTGTTTAGGCAGTTATTATGTATTTAGATATCTTAATGAACCGATGTCGATGGTCCAACCACACATTTGAACTATAAAGTAAGGCATCTAATTAAATGCAATTTAATCTGCTGTAGTGCAAGTTTATATCTGCTGTATTGATTTGTTTTTTGGACCTTTAAAAAACAGTGAGGTTGTACCTATCTTAAAAAATAGTAAAAAATTTCCGAAAATTATAAAATTTGGACTCCAAGCATATTTTAGTATGGAGATGTTGAGTGGTTTGGATCGACAGTTTGGACATTGAAAACAAATATATTGAATAACATGAGGTATTGGAACCCTCCTCGTATATATATATTATTGAAAACCAACCTTTAATATAATGAATAAGGCAATCCATTCAGTGCGGAAGGTTGCATGTTCAAAATGAGACTAAAAGATTACTTGTGATATTCAAAATTGAAAGTCTTGACCGTATTGTTATTTCAAAAGCTATATCTTTTTAATACAAATATTTTGTTCAATATTTATATAATTACAAAATTTCCAGAATTCTTTGATGATAGTAAAAAAATGCTATATATGTCAATTCTATTTAGTTACTAGACATGTCTTGAAAATTATAATTAATATAAGTATCAAAGGAAAATAGAAATTGTTTTAAAAAATAATTTAGTTTTAAAAGGTAACGGACTAACGGTGTAATTTTACAAATACATTGCCACATGATTAAATATTCGATGAATCTAAGCTAAATGCAACTAATTTAGTATTAAAATAATAAGATAAATATTTACATGAACAGCATATTTGCAAAAAAAATAGTTATGAGACACATTTATATATGAGATGTTCTAACTAGCAGGATTTTTTCGGCTATCACCTTGGCAACTTAATTTTTCTTGTAAGGACGCAAAAGAGGACATTAAGTAAGAGATTTGTTTCATCTATAGCAGTGAGCTCAAAGACTTAAAAACACCAACAGTCAAATTTCGAACATAACATACTCCAACAATACCAATATGAGAGTTGTGGCCATGTAATGGGAATTTAACAAGATTCATGCACCATGTAATGGGAATGTGTAAATAAACTTCAAAACAAATAGCATATAAAAGAAAGGGAACTCCTCACATGTCCATTAGGTTATGGCATTTCGGGCCTTGTGGGCCCATTACGGGCCTTGTGACTTCTGACGAAACTATGGTGTGACATCTCACTCTCTTCTCTAGAATTTCTTTGGATTGTCAAAGAAAATCACAAATTGTGGTGAGATTTTAAGAATTTTAAACTCCTGCTGGGTTTTTGTATGGTATTAGAGTCAAAAATTAGCTAATCGTAAGCATGAATTAAGTTTCAAAACTTTAAACTTTCTTGTGGAGATGAATAATCTAGCCAACTATACTAAGATTATTTCATGCATTGTTTTAATACGAGTTTTGTTTTCAGATTTTGCAACTTTACATTTTCAAAAGAAAAGCAACAAAATCAGATAAGTTCAAAGTCAAGGAATCAGATTAGATCAAAAAGTACATACTGGTCATGTGCGCCTTGATGATGCAACAGAGAACCAGATTAGATAAAAAAGAGAACCAGATTAGATCTACTAATTAAATTAAATAGAGGTTTGCCTTGATGATGCAACAGTTCACATGGGAAAGAGTAAGAAGGCCAACGTGCCGTATTTATAGGCCCAAAAACCATTCAATTTATTTCATTACCATTTTTGAAAAAAAAATAAAAAATAAACCCATAGCACTATTTTGAATTTTTTTTAAATTACTAGGTCGGCAGATTATAGTTACACAACCAAACTAACTGGTTGCGCTGCTATATTCTACGCAACTACCATTTTTTTCTCTTCAACTGAAACTGATTCAAATAGGTGGGTCCCACATGAGCGAATAGCTTTTTAAAAATGGGATTATCTTTCCTTTATTTTTAATTAATATATATAGTTATTGAGTAATCATTTAATATATTTTGTTAATCAGTAATTATTTTTTAGCTCCGAACAAAATATATGAGCGAATAGCTTTTTATAACAAAAAAAAACTGCAAGATACAAAAAATCTGTGATGACTTGATGACCAACGTTTTAAAAAATAAGTATAAGCATCTACAAATAAATTATACATAAATAAATAAAAAGAGTTTTGCCAAGATGATGCAACAGATCACATGGGAAACAGTCAGAAGGCCCACGTGTCGTACTTATAGGCCCAAAAAAAACGATACTGTCATTAATTTGCTGACTAAGTCAATGATGATGTTGGATTATGACGCAAATTTATTCAACATATGACGTAAATATCATTCAAAATATTCTTCCTAAACCGAAAACTAAGACCTTATTGGTGTGGATCGCAGAATACATTTGCAAATTATGTATTGAACTGCTCAAATTTTTACTACATTTCAAGTGAAAAAAAAAGGTTTGTATACTGATGTGGCGAATTTTTTATTCATAGAAATTATTAAAAAATGAGAGAGAAATAGAAATAGTACCTTCATTTACATCCATGGAAATATCAGAGACATTAATTAATCTCCACCAACGTTTGAACAGGAAACAATGCATCATGTAAAGAACAATTTATTATTTTTTTTTTGGCTTGAGCGGATCTTCAAAAAATATTTTTTCTGAGTGTATCGGTCTTACCGACGGGAGTATCCACAACGATACCCTCGCAGATACTGTTCTATTTTTGTAGTGTATATATATATGACCGGTCTGGATATTGATTGTGGGATGGATTAATTGGAGCAACGGAGGGAATAAAGTGCTCCCTTCTATGACCCATAGTGCTCTCTTCAATGATGTGAAAAATATCTTGTTTTAATTTGGCTCGTAACTGTCAAGCCATTAATTAAGTATTAGATTAGTAGTGTCAATCCATTGATTTGTTAGCTTTATTATCGTAGTAAAAGTATATATTTCATAAAATTACAAGGAATATTTGTAAATTCAGTGAAGATCAATTGATCCGAATAAAACTCACGGTAGGCGTCTGTATATACAAGTGCATATATACAATTTTTTTCTTCTTAAGGTTATCAGCTTTAAATGCCTACTAACAATTTCATTTATAAAAAACGTATTTACAACGAGTCAAATAACAACAATAATTCCTAGATCTACTAATTTACTCTCATTGATCCCTCTGAACTACCGTATTCATCTAATCCTACTTATCTATTCTCTCAATCAATCTATTATCATATTCTCTATTTCTCTCCACGACCAGATCCGTTCTTGTCCGAGCCACCGCACTTCGATGACCGGATCTACTCACCGCCGTGCTATGATCGAGATGGTGGACTCCACGCGACGAGCTCCGAAGATACCTCGCTAACATCGGCTCCCCTCGGCTCGGCTCCCTCTACTCTCTCTCATTCTCCTCTCCGCTCCGATGATACCGCGCTCACATGGATCAATAATTGATAGCCCCAAAACAAATACCATAGGATTTGAGATTAGAATTGATCAAATTTTTCTTGACGAAAAATAAGGATCTCAGTACTTACTTCGTTTGTTGAAAATTAGGAAAAGTAGTTTCGAACTTAAACTTAATGATGATAAAAATTACAGTGAGGTTCAATTAGATTGAACCATTTAATTAAAAACACAAAAAACCTGAACTTCTTGGAATAGATCTTGACTTTCCGTGACTTCATCTCTAAAAATTACAGCACATCTTTCCCTCTAACATACAAATATTGCAATTAAGATCACTTCTCTTGACTTAGTGTAGAATTGACCATATTTGATATAGTCCAGAACTACAAGAACCAAAGGTTGACGTTAGGTGAATGACTTAACGGTGAAACATAATATTTAGTTGGGACATCTAGTATGGAACTAGATATTGGTATGAAGGACTTAATCGTGAAGCATTGGTATTTAGAGATAAATTAGGCTAACGTGTGCTTATGGTCTAGACCACTAGGGTCAAGGATTTAATCGTGAAACCTGAATTGTTTAGGCACGCCAATAGTTCTTGAAAGTGACCCCCTGCTGCTATTTTAGACTTAGAAACCCCATCAAAGCAGACCAACTTTATTGTACGTCAAAAGCTCCAAGACCACACTTGAATTACCAAAACTCCTTTGACTTGTTTGTTTAAATTATTTTATTGCAAATCAAAATTCACAACCAACCCCCCCCCCCCCCCCCCCCCCAACTTTTTACATCTCAAATTAGTATTCCCGTTATATCTATGGATCGATACATGTTTACTGCATTGATTGGTTGTGCGCTTACAACTTCCTTAATTTGCATATATAGGTTTTACAAAAGAATTACTATCTTTTTAGATTGGTACAAAATCACTATTTTTGGATGGTGCATATTTATACATAGTTCATATACGTTTCATAACTTTATAATATATTTTTGTCAAGTGTCAATTTTACAAATTTAAAATGGTAATGAGTACACACTTAACAAATTAGATCAAACATAATTCATGCTGAATATTTGACTCAAGTTTTTTTTAACGAAAGGAATCAAATAATTCTTTCTTAATATTATACTTCTTGTATAATTCGCATTGTCTAATTTTACCAATTAATTAGATGTAGTTTTTTACCAGCACTTTCAAAATGTTTTAATTACTTGAACTGGTTGTTTGAAAAATAGTTAATTTTATATACAAAAAAAAGTATATTAATTAACCATAGACAAAGAAAAACACCGAATACTTTCAAATTAATTTCAACTACTCAATTGGAAAAGTAGGAGACTAGGAGAACTCAACTAAATATTTGCCCACCAACTTTATTGTTTTTGTAGGGCAAATGAGTTCATCCAACTAACGATTGTTAGTGTTGTACAATGAAAGGTAAGAGCCCAGTGATATTAAATGTGACATAATATGAGGTTATTATCACACTATGACTTGGTCACGAAATATAACAAGATAAAACTTTTTTTCATGTGACGTGATTCAAATGTATTCAATCAACCATGTCATATTAATGGCCATACAA
Source organism: Carex littledalei (assembly GCA_011114355.1). Taxonomy (NCBI): domain Eukaryota; kingdom Viridiplantae; phylum Streptophyta; class Magnoliopsida; order Poales; family Cyperaceae; genus Carex; species Carex littledalei. The sequence continues at coordinate 44,792 of SWLB01000031.1, read as the reverse complement.
ATGAAATATTGAGAAAAGAAAAAGGCTCACTAATTAGAGACACTCTGCCAACAAGTAATTAAGTCAACTATTGTCCACGTGAGAAATGATCAGTGCATTAAAGGATTGCAATTAAGTTTGAAACTCCTAGTTATAAGCTACGACTTTTAATAAATATTACCATTTGGGTTAAAAAAATAGAAAGGAGCTTACATTTGCAGGTGACATGAACAGATGCACGTCAGCTTACCTGAGAGATCCACATTTCCAGTGACATCTCATGTGAGTGCAAATAAGGCCAGCTGGTGGAGGCATATTTCCCTCTTACAATACATATAAAAGTACATATTAAAAAATTCAATATCTCGGAGCGACGACTACATTGAATGTCAACAACAATAGTGATATTATTATTAAGTTTGATTCGTTCGAGTTCATATCGCATATCTGCACCGACGCTGCTCATGTGTATTAAACAATAATAGGAACTGGCAGAGGTTTTTATGAGGAAGTAGTAATCTTCATCCTTTGGACGATATCATGTAACTATGGATTTCTCTATAGTATACTAGATATTATTATCATCATATTTTAGTTCTGTATGGCTATAATATAGCTATATATTTTACTGCAATAATTTATTATCACGTACGTCATTTTTATAATAAAATTATAGTACTTACAAATAAACGTAACCAGTTACAACAAGATTTTTTATTGCAAATATATTGCAAACAAACTTTTTGTAATTGTTGAGAAATAGAACTTAGGTCTCAGAATATTATCATTAACCATTTATGAAGGAAATTTGGCTAGAATCAGAAAATAACCGTTAGAGTTTAATATAGTGTACCTAGCATAAAATTCTTATAATTTATTAGACAAATACAGCATGTATCAATTTAGAAAATAGCCTAATGGCTAGAATATAATTGGTTATAAATAACCGTGTAAATAATTAATAACAAATTTCAACGGTAACTATTGACGACAAATATTTTTTGGTTGTAAAATTATTTTAATGCATTCAATTTATTTATATTTAACTTTGCAGACGCTGTTAAGGTTCAACTTTGTAAATGATGAAGCGATGATTCGCAATGCGAAAACAAAAATCATCGACTTCACATCAAGGTCTCATAAATGCGCTCCTCCTATTTGAATTTTTTTTTAAAATAATCCACACATCTATCATGTGAATCCGAATCTGCTGTAATTCCGAGAGGAATTACAAGATCCTGAAATTTGATATTAACCGTTCAAACTTTTCAGTGTGCGGATCTCGAAAACATTTTTGGGAAAGTAAGTTTTCATGCATGCATCTCGAGAAAGACCACGGTTGGGATCGGAATTATAGGGTCTTGAAATTCTCCGAGAATTACAGCAGATTTATTTTCCTGTCGTGCATGTGGCCATGTTCTATCATTTGTGATATATGCATTCAAATAGTATGTCTTTTTCCCGTGTGTTTTCGAGTTATGACCATTAATTTATCGTGCACTTAATTTAAAACTAGAAGTATATATACTTAATAACAACTTGAAAAAACGATTTTGCTACGGTATTTTCTTTCAATAAATATAAAACCTAATGCGGAAGGTTCCAATGCCTCATGTCTTTTATACCTCATCATCCCTCATATTTTATATCTTCGTTTTCAAAGTCTAAATTGTCAATCCGAACTGTTCAACATGATATCCATACTAAAATATGGTTTGGGATGAAATTTTATAATTTTTGAAACTTTTTTACTATTTTTTAAGATGGGTAGAAACTCTCTGTTTTTTTAACAGTCCAAAAATAGTGATTTTGTACCCATCTTAAAAAATAGTAAAAAATTTCCAAAAAATATAAAATTTCATCCCCAGGCATATTTTAGTATGGATATCATGTTGAACGGTTCGGATCGATAATTTAGACTTTGAAAACGAAGATATAAAATATGAGATAGATGAGGTATGAAAGACATGAGGCATTGGAACCTTCCTCAAAGCTAATATATAGTAAATGCAATATTTACTACTGATGGAAAAGATAAACTAATTTTTTTTATTTTTGAAATTTAGTAATAAGGTTAGTAGGAACAACTTGAAAAGAATTTCAACTTTGTTATGACTATATATATTTTTATTTTATCAAATCAATTACTACCAGAATCTGTCATTCCCCGCAAGAATAAACAATGATATTGCCGAGGGTACACCGACAGAAATTACTATTTCCAAGGATATCATTATTATCGACAAGAATATGCGTGATCATACCAACAGTAAAAAAAAACTTTTAGTCTCGCGATAGTGACAGATTCTTGTAGTAATTTGTTACTGAATAAAATATCAATAACAAATGGAAACCATCATAAGAAAATTTAAAAGGGAAATGCCATATATAACAAGACTATAAAAATAAAATCAAACATATGAGGTCTTGTGTACCAAAAGGTACATATACGACCCGCTAATCAAATTGTGCTTTTTGTCAATTAGAACCAAAATATTGTAATAAGGTTAATAGGAACAACTAACTAAAAGATTAAAAGATAATTATTTTTATGATCCATTAGTTGATGATCATAAAAATGGAAACCAGATCTCAATTTTTATGATCCATTAGTTTATTTGAAGACTAACTAACTAAAAGATTAAAAGATAATTATTTTTTTACTTTCTAAATATAGTAATAAGGTTAATAGGAACAACTTTTGTTCTGTATTTTGTCGACCCTTTATCAATGTTTGATTTCTGATACAAAATATCTATAATTATATATTATTTATGGAGGAAACCTAAATAAGAAAATTTACAAGGGAAATACCATAACAAGGCTCTAAAAATAAAGTCAAAAGTGAGGTCTTGTCTTTTAAAGAAGTCAAGAGGTGATTGTGCACAAGGATGACACCAGCAAAGAGCTGCTTGAGTGGGGGTCCCGCGTGTCAGCTGCAAATAGCAGGCCCCCAAATCCTCAGTAAACTCTGAGCTGTTAGATCGTTGGGAATAATTTTGGTTAATTTAATCTACTTGAAGTACTTATGGTTGTTTAGTATGCTCATTGGCAGCTTAATTTGTTGTTTGCCTTTTATTTCTGAATTATGTTCTTGAATCGTTGTGTGTAAAGACCACTTTGATATCCTCACTAGTTATTTTCCTTTTTCCTTGTTTATCATATTTTTATCATTGCTAATAAATAATGTTTACTGTGAGAGGTACATTTCCTAGTGGTTTGGCCAGAGACGTGGATGTAATCACTTTAATCCAGTCGTTTATTTTCAAATCGGACATTCCATCTTATTTATATCTATCATTCGAATGGAAGAGGGATTCGTTGATTAAATATAGTATTTATTTATTTTATTGATCAAAATTCAGATTTAAATTAGTTGGTTATTTAATATTTTTCCAACAATTGAATTATAATTCGTTTGAAACTTTCTTTATTCAAATATTTACTCGCTAAAAATTTAAATTTATTATTTAGCTTGTCTAAACAACATCTTATTTTCATTAAAAATTTATGGGCAGAAATATCTAAACCCTTTCCTTTTACCATTTTTCATTTTTTTTCTTTTCAGCTAAAGAAATTAATATATCCTACTGGTAATTTTCACTAATGAAACTGAGATCATAGTTAAAGAAGTAGAAAGAAGATGAAAAGAAAAGAAAAATAATTAAAATGCAAATAGTTTGAGGGGGGCATGATCACTGTTAAAATGTCATTTTCAGAGATCAAAACATGACTTGGGCGAATCTGCAAAAGTTCACTTGCCATTTGCCAATGTAGTGGGATGATGCCAACCACATCTTAATTGGTACTTTTTCATTATTTTAATTAAGGCATCTTTAGAGAAATAATTTATTTAAGAGTCCAAAAGTACAAAAGGGGAATCCAAGGCAAGAAACAAGAATTTTTATTTTTTTTCAGAGGGTGGTTTTGTTAGCAGAAGAAAATTAATTAATAAAGGGAAAGGAAAAGGGAAATACAATTATAAAGAAGAATTTTATGTATACCCTTCAAATATTTTGAAATTACGCATTTCTTCTTCTCAAATTAATAATATCTTATTTATTTTTCTAAATTTAAAAAAACTGACGAAATTACTCAATTTATTGCATTTTCTAACAAAGCTCGTTTTAAATTTATAGAGTTTTCATTTTACTTTTTTTATTAATAAATAAAAAAAACACATAGCAAGTGTAAGAAAATGAACCAATTGTCCTCAAAATAACTGTCTTCTTAGAAGTCAAAACATTTTTTTTACACGTGATATTTTTTTTAATTTTTAAGAAAGGATAAAATGAAAACTTTATAACTTTAAAATAAGTTATAATAAAAACACATAATTTCAATTTTTTTGAAGGATATACATGAAATCCCCCCCTACAGAAAAACAAATTAGCGTTTCAACCCACCTCAATTAATTCCTTGATTGTCATGCCTGCCAGTGTTTTTCATTATTAAAAGAGTGAAAAGAGGAAAAACTTTTTCACTCTGCAATTGACCACTCAACGAATCCCTCTTCCATTCGAATGATAGATATAAATAAGATGAATAAATTAACTTTAAGCATAATAGCATATAGTTATTATTTTATAATAAGATGATGGCTCCTTCCTTCCGCAAAAGGTGATATAAATATGGCAACGAATTAAATGAATTAAATTTAGGTGTATGAGTTCCAAGTTCCAAGACACACAAGTCCAATGTGCTGTGATTTGCAGTGATTGCTGAGACCGGTGACTCATGGTTCAATTGCCAGAAACTCAAGCTTCCCGAGGGCTGTGGGTACGATATCCTCTTACCAAACTTTTATTTTGGTAATAGTATAATAGTTGCAAATTATGTGGATGTGAACTTTTCATTTTAATTAGAGATTGCTGTTGACTTTGTAGGTACGAGTTCCAAATGCAGTATGGATCAATCGGATGGTCTGTGGGGGCGACCCTTGGCTATGCACAAGCAGCTACTGATAAGCGTGTGATTGCTTCCATTGGTGATGGTAGTTTTCAGGTATACTAACTTATTGATCTAATCCTCATTTTTAAATATGTTAGTTGCTCGAGATGTTGAATATATAGCTGATATTCAAAAATTGTGGAATATCTCAGGTGACAGCTCAGGATGTGTCAACTATGATTCGTTGTGGCCAGAAAACCATTATTTTCCTGATAAACAATGGTGGCTACACCATTGAAGTGGAAATCTGTAACATCCCGAAAAAATTGAATAATTATTATTATTTTATGCCAACAATGTTTTCTGTAATTAATAAAATTATAGATCTTTTGATAAAAAAAAATGATTTATAATAATAAAAATTATAGCGTCGCTTAAAAATAAAGTTTTAATATATATATATATATATATATATAAACTTATTAGTTTTTATTTGGTGCCACCGCCCCTTTTTACTTATCTTTATTTCTATGCATTATATTACTTATAACCGATCATTTAAATTAACCGAATGATCTGGAGAAAAATAAAATGAAATCCAATGGACGCCTCCCCTGCCATCTAAACGCCCACCGCCTCAAATCAATTTTAAACCGCTTCCGTATAAATTAAATTCCTTTCTCTAATTTGGATTTCAACCACACCCTTATTCTATTTCATTTTCCTGCCACATCTGTTTTGTTTTATCCGCTCACCCATTTCAATTTCCCCTGCCGCTATTCTTAATTATAATTCATTCTAATATGATCAAATTATATGATCGTGTATAATTTGATTTTGTTTAAATCCCCTTGATCAATTTCCTGCCACACTCTCTCTCCTCTTTTCCTTGCACAGCCGACAAATTAAGAAGAACCTTATGATCTGAAATTCGCCTGCGTCGCAGTGATTATGAATTATTGTTGCAATCCGATTAAAAATTCTGAATACATCGCTACCAGGTAACCGGACTTCTCTATAATCTGTGTTTTCGTTTTGTATGATTGATTTGAATATTGGTATTGCATATTGGATTATGAAGGCATATTTAACGGGATAGCGGGTCTGAGGTTGGAATTTGATTTGTGATTGTAGCCTCCCACTGTTGGTTGGATTTCCCAGTGGGTTGGCGGCCTTCTAATGTTGGATGGATTTCCCATTGGATTGGCGGTTTAAGGAATTGTGTGTTGTGGAAGTTGAGAATCGCCTGTGTGATGGGATTCCAACTATGTGAATATGATGTGATATGTTTTACGGATAACCTAGACCGACGTGCTATTGCCGATTAAATATGCATGCATAATTTTATGTGTATTTGTGTGGATTAATCCGGCCTGTTTGAATGGTTGATAAATTAAGCCAATTATAGAGAAGCGCGTCGTTAAATAACCGGTTACTGAGCTTTGTAGCTGACTCCGTTTTGTATTTTGTTTTCCTTTCTGTTGGCGACGTAGGTTGACGGACCAAGGAAAGGTGCAATGATGATGTTATAATCATGCTCCGGATGGTAAAAATCTGGGGTGTGACAAAATCCATGACGGCCCATACAATGTGATCAAGAACTGGAATTACACCGGCCTCGTGGATGCCATCCACAATGGCGAGGGCAAATGCTGGACTACAAAGGTTTTGTCTTGTTTCATACTAAAATTCCGATGCTCAACAAAAAGAAAACATTTCAAATTTTAAACTAAAAATAATTATTTCTTGGGGGTAATTAACGCAGGTTACATGCGAGGAAGAACTGATGGATGCTATAGAGACAGCTTTGGGGCCAAAGCAGGATTGTCTGTGCTTCATAGAGGTGATTGTGCACAAGGATGACACCAGCAAAGAGCTGCTTGAGTGGGGGTCCCGCGTGTCAGCTGCAAATAGCAGGCCCCCAAATCCTCAGTAAACTCGGAGCTGTTACATCGTTGGGAATAATTTTGGTTTAATCTACTTGAAGTACTTATGGTTGTTCATTGGCAGCTTTGTTGTTTGCCTTTTATTTTCTGAATTGTGTTCTTGAATCGTTGTGTATAAAGACCACTTTGATATCCTCACTAGTTATTTTCCTTTTTCCTTGTTTATCATATTTTTATCATTGCTAATAAATAATGCTTACTGTGAGAGGTACATTTCCAAGTCGTTTATTTTCAAATCGGACATTCCAAATTAAATCACCCTTAATTACTGTTTTAACTAAATTTTTGAAAAGCTAGATCAGCTGGCTGAAGTCTTGACGTTGTGGAATGGCAGCAACTTTTTCAAAAGAAAAAGAAAAAAACAATAAAGATGTCACAATCTTCATGTGGTTTTTAAGTCCTGGAAATGTTTTAAAAAGTTAATTTAAGATACAGGTGTTAGTTCTTTTTTGAAAAACAAGCCCGTTGACAATTATTTTTATATTTCCTTTTTTAATTTTTGAGGAAGTTCAGGATATTCGGAGTAGCTTTAGCTATGATGCATACAGTACGATAGTGACCACTAACTATCTGGGAGACCACTTATATTTAAAAAAATTTACAACTGACGCGCATGTATGGATACTTATGCATGCAAGTATTACTCTATAATATATTAAGTATTCATACCTAAACATCAAGTATTTAAAAAAAGAACCTGGACATCAACTTTCTTTTCTCTTTAATTACACACTCATTTTTTACACGATTTTAGAAGTGAGTTTTCTTTTTCTCCATTTAATTTCGTTAATATTTCTGACAATCTGTGAAGAATTTTGTGAATCTAAAACCACAAACGTCTTCTACGGAATTCTCTTTCAAATGAGATCCATGATGAAGTACTTTCGGATTCTTCATCAATCAAGTATTCATCTCTAAATTGTCAAGTATTGTCGAGTATTCATATTTACTCAGTAAAGTGTGAATATTTATGTTGTAAAGTATTTATGAGAAACCTATAGACATGTCTTGGGGATTAACTACCTGGGAGACCACTACCGACCTTGGGGGACAGCAGACGTCGCTTGAAAGCGACCATGATAGGGACCACACGTAGAAAACCAAGAACAAGCGGATGCGTAATTACCATCGCAAGTGTAGGCGCTGTAATTGTTGTAAATGTTCATTTCTAAAATATCAAGTATTTATACTTACGCATTGAACTGTGAATTTTTATGTTGTAAAATATTCTAGAGAAACTCCTAAATGTGATTCGTGCATTAACTACCTGGGGCGGCACTACCTATATGGGGGGGGTGCAGACGTTACTTGAAAGCGATAGCTACGGGAACCACAAGCGCAAAAGCGCATGCGTAAGCACCGTAGAATCACCCGCACTGTACTTTTAGTAAAAATATTAATATCTAAAATTTTAAGTATTCATACTTACACATTGAAGTATGAATTGTTATGGTGTAAAGTAACTTAAATCAGTTAATTTGTTTGGTGCTTGAACGTATTGATAGGTACTCAATAAAGTATTCATACTTATAACTGAAGTATTAATTGTTATGTTGTAAAGTATGTGGTTTTTTTCTCTCCATTTAACCTCGTCAATATTTCTGACGATCTATGAGTAATTTTGTGAATCTAAAATCACAAATGTCTTCTACGTAATTTCTCTTTCAAATGAGATCCATGATGAAGTACTTTTGGGTTCTTCGTCGTTCAAGTATTCATACCTTGACGTGCAAGTAATCAAACTCGTCGAACAAGTGTTCATATCTAAAATGTCAAGTATTCTTCTCTAAAATGTCGAGTATTAATAATTACTATAATAAAGTCTGAATATTTATGTTGTAAAGTATTTATGAGAAATTCACAGACGTGTCTTGGACATTAACTACCTGGGGGGCCACTACTGACCTAGGGGGTTGCAAATGTCGCTTGAAAGCGACCACTGTTCAACACAGAAGTGTATGCACAAAGTTTCAGTATAGCATGATATACCTTTTAAACCTTGGTACACCTTTCGATTCAAATTGCAAGTGTACAATCCTATCGAGTAGTATATTCAGGTATCGATCCACATGACGGTTTGAATATTTCCGGACTCTACTTAGTTTATAAAAATCCTAGAAGTTCTGCAAATGTTGGTTTTGGTTTGTTTAATATCCTAACAGTTCAATGTAAAGATTTAAAACAGTAAAGTGGTTTTAATCAATAATAAAAAGGTGTTTCTAGGGTTATGACTTTATCTCAGTTATGCCTCGAGGTACCCAGTCCGTGTAGTGTCCTACACGGGCCGTGTCCAGTGTACACGGGCCGGGTATTGTCGTACACGGTCTGTGTGGTCCCCGAGTGAATGCAGCAGTTACTGTTTCTTTGTGTTGTTCCTTTGTGTAGGGTTCTATTGACCAGACCTAATGTTCCTAAACCTTAACTGTCGTTTGTTGGTTCATTAACTTGGTATGGAGTTGCAATATCTGCCCTCGTCGGGTTCTAGACCTCAACTGTCGTATATTGGTTCGAATTACCTAGTTGCTTGTTTGGTATACTAAATGTAACCTCTATCCGTCGATAGAGGAAATGTTCACCTGTCGGCTACTACTTAGTTTCACCTTTCGGATCAGTAATCCTACCTCATGTACTTAGTTTGGTTGAGAGATTATAAGGGCTAAAGTACCTTCTAGATGTGGCTATTCATCTAATGGTAAACCAATAAGAATCAAACAATTTAATCTAAGCAATTAAAATCAAACACAACCAAACAAACACAAATTTCAACACAAGAATCCAATAACTAACATGCAAAACAAAACATTCGATTACATCACAACCCTAGAAACTAAGAAGTCTACTCAAACATAGTTCTAAAATAGATAACAGAGATGATAGAAGAAGTAGCCATGATAAAACCCGAAGAACAAAGAAGATCCGTCGAAAATCCGCGTCTTTCGCTTCTCAACTTCGTCTCCAAGCTTAGCCGTAAGCTCCAAACCCTAGCTCTCGATTATTAGATCCAGAATGACCTCTCTGTTGGACAGAGAGGCGCTTTAATGCCCCCAATTCACGACCATCCCCAGCTGGCACCAATTTCCATCTTTGGTTTATGTTTCTAGAAATGCCGTACATGGTCCGTATGCAAGGGTGCACGGACCGTGTGCCTGTGTCCTGGTGAGGTGAATTGTTCACGGTCGTGTGTCTTCAGTCTGTGGTCGGGCAGAGAGTGTACGGACCGCATGCAGATGGTGCACGGTCCATGTATGAGCCTTCAGAATCCAGATTCTTCCTCTGTTTCGCCCGTTTCCTAAAGAATAAGAATAAAAGCGCAGCAGTATCACATCATATAGATATTTAATGAAATAAACATGACTTTAGAGATTTAGGCACAGATTTTGATACAAAGTACGGTCGGAATATGGACAATATAGCGAGACATCAACCACGATAGGGACCACATGCAGAAAACCAAGGATAAGCGGATGTGTAGCGACCATCGAAAGTGTCAGCGCTATAATTGTTGTAAATGTTAATTTCTAAAATATCAAATATTAATACTTACGCATTGAGGTGTGCATTTTTATGTTGTAAAATATTCCTGAGAAACTCCTAAATGTGCTTCGTGCATTAACTACCTGGGGGACCACTACCTACATGGGGGGACTGTAGACGTCCCTTGAAAGCGACAACTACGAGGACCACAAGCGCAAAAGCATATGCGTAACCACGGCACAATCACCAGCACTGTAGTTTTAGTAAAAATATTAATATCTAAAATTTTAAGTATTCATACTTACGCATTGAAGTGTGAATTGGTGCTTGAACATATTGATAGGTATTGAAGAAAATATTCATACTTATAACTGACGTATTAATAGGTTCTGAAAATCGAAATCAAAATCAGAATCGAGTAGTCGACCCTTGACGTAGAATTGGAGGAATCGGCCGGAATCGGCTGAGTCAACTTGGAAAGTCGGATTTTTATTATTAAAATGCTTGTTTTGTATAATAAAAATAGAAAAAAAATGTAAAAAAATAATTAGTTCAAAAAAGATATTGTGGTCACTTCTTACACTTCTTAAAAAATTAGGAAAAAAATTATAAAATTATCTTTTCCAAAAATTAGGATAAGAATATAAAATCTTTGTCTGCTGATAGTATGTAATGCAAATTTAATCATTTTCAGTCAAATTGGAGAATAAAGAGGGAAGCACTACGTTTGAAACTCCCCTGGGCCAATATGAAAATGACATATGGCCTTCAATTAGCAAGTTAAAATGAAAACAAATAAATGTAAAATAAGAAAAGGCCCATTCAATTGAATCTCAGAGATTCGTCCCACCCGACAGAGTCTTCTTCACCAATCTCTGTCTCTCCATTCATTGTATTTTGTAAATATTGCGTCCAAATCGAACAAGACTCGGCTTATTTTCAGCAATACCTGATTCCACCAATTTTTCGTACAAAACTCGGGCCGATTCTACAATTTTAGTCCGATTCCGTCGATTTTCTACTTGAAACTCGCCTAACCGTGTAAATTGGGCAAGACTCGACTCGGCACTGGCTGAGTTTCTGTCACAACCCGCCGTCGGGTCGGGGCTCGCGACAAGAGAGGCACCCTCGCATCCATCCTTCGTCCCGTCAACCTACGTCGCAAACAAAAAAAACACAAAGAAACAATACGGAATAAGCTACAAAGCTCAGTAACCGGTTATTTAACGACGCGCTTCTCTATAATTGGCTTAATTAAACAACCATTCAACATACATGAAATGCTAACATATCATATAAAAAACTCAAATGCTCATGAATCTTAATTGTTTAATGCACAAATGTTCTTGTAAAGAAATTCTTTTAACATTTCTATCTTGCGATCCAGATCCGACACTTTTCTGACTATGGGTCATGCGCTACCACGAATACGGCGCCTACACAATTTCTGTTATGCGCATGACCTGAAATTGTGCGCTTACCACTGAATACGGCGCCTATGTGCCTTCAGTTATGCGCTTCCACGAATCAACGACGCCTACATAACTGGATCACCACTACTACAAAAACTGGCTTTGTACACTGCACATTGTACACGGATTTGGCAATTATATTAAAAACAGTGTACCAAATATGATTTTTTACTTGTTCAAAAGATCTGCACGATTTCTACACGGATAATTAGTTAATAATCAGTGTAGAATTATTAGAGAGAGCTACACGGTTTATTAGAAACCAAAAACCCGTGTGTAAAGAGGTCCGTGTGCAAATAATTGAGAGAGCTACACGGACTTTTAATACAAAGCCGTGTAGGAACATTACACACGGTTTTTTGATAATATAGCTGTGTAGAAATCTTATAATGGTACACAGATTTATAACTAAATAGCCGTGTATGTTTAGTTGGAGAGCTACACGGATTTATAACTAAATAGCCGTGTATAAAAGTGTAGGGTTTTAATGTCTTCCCCTTCCAGCGCCGTTTTGATCAAGTCTTTTATTACATCTCTCTGAACTGAGCTTTTTCCTATCAGATTTCTGCGAATTGATCGAGGCCAGCAGCTGAGATCTGAGATCTTTGAATTAAGTTTGTATTTTCTCCTCTCCATCTTTCTAAGGTTAGTAATATGTATTTAAATTATTTTCTTCCTCTAATTTTCTGTTATTTAGGCTTATTTAGGTCATTTCATGCATTATTGATTTCTTAATTTTAGATGTAATTAATTAGTGTATTGTGGTCCAATAACCGACCTTTAGATGCTTTTAGGTCCATGCCCGTTCAAAATTAATCCAATAGGGATTAATTTTGGATAGTCCCCGTTTTGGGACTGCTCTTTGAATATTATGTCTCATTTAGGATGTGAACACATATTAGCGGGATTTAATTAGTATTTGAGGAAAGTTCGACAGTATTTTCCCTTATTGCTCCTACGAGTATGTGGTTCGTACGCATACTTGGGGAGTTAAGGGGAAATGCTGCCGAATTTTTCTCAAATACTAATTAAATCTCGCTAATATGTGTTCACATATGAGACATAATATTCAAAGAGTGGGTTAGGATTGTAAACCGGCCCTTTGTAAGCCCAAAATTTTGTACACGAAGGAGAATGTTGACCATGCATGATTAATTGATCAAATCATTTTTTTAATTTAATTTACAGATGGATCGAAGCTGGATGTATGAAATGCGACGTGACAGTGAAGAATATTTGGTTCGCGTTGATGAGTTTATAAAATTTGCTGAGAGTTATAGAGTGAAGAAAAAAGAAGAAGACATTTTATGTCCTTGTAAAGATTGTAAAAATTTATTAAGATTTTTGGACATCGAAGAAATTAGAGCTCATTTGATTTGTCGGGGATTTAAGAAGAGATATACATGTTGGTTCATGCATGGTGAGAAATTTGGGGAAAGTAGTAGTGCCTAATAAAGATTGTAATCGTGAATTGAATGATAAGAATGTTGGAATTTCTGATAATTTTGAACTTGATTGGAACGAGGATTATGAGAGTGCCGAATATTCTGATAACGTCGAACCCGAAAATGACGATGATGAGATGGAGAGGAATTTTGATGAAAATGTAGAACACGAGTTTACTGAAAATTTGGAGGATATGTTACGTGATGTGGAAGATGAAATTAGTGATAAAAATTATGATAAATTTCAAAATTTGTCTAATGAATCTAAGAAGCCGTTGTACCCCGGGTGTACCAAATTTACAAAACTGTCAGCTGTGTTGAAATTATTAAACTTAAAAGCAGACAATGGTTGGAGCGATAAGAGTTTCACGTCCTTATTACAGCTTTTAGGAGAAATGCTCCCAGATAACAACGAGTTACCCGGTACAATATATCAGGCAAAGAAGTTGATATGTCCAATGGGGTTGAAGATCGAAAGAATACATGCATGTCCGAATGACTGTGTATTGTATCGTAACGAGTACGAGGCCATGCATGTCTGTCCTAAATGCGGTGTTTCACGATATAAACGTCGTAAGGACCAGGACACTAATGATTGTAACGAGGACACAAATGGCCGACCTCCGGCTAAGGTGTTGTGGTATTTGCCGATAATACCGAGATTTAAACGGTTGTTTGCGAATCCCAAAGATGCAAAATTATTGCGCTGGCACGAAGAAGAGCGCAAAAATGACGGTAAACTAAGGCACCCGGCTGATTCTCCTCAATGGAGAAACATTGACAGACATTTCAAAGAATTTGGTTCTGAAATGAGCTAGGAACCTTAGGAATTGTGGTGAGCTCAGATGGAATGAGTCAGTTTGGAAGTATGAGCAGTCGGCACAGTACTTAGCCAGTTCTTTTATGCATCTACAATCTTCCTCCTTGGTTGTGCATGAAACGCAGATATATAATGATGTCATTACTAATCCAAGGACCCAGACAACCCGGAAATGACATAGATGTATATCTCGCACCATTAATCGAGGACCTCCAAAAATTGTGGCGTGATGGCGTCCTGGTGTGGGATGCGTATATGAAAGAGACCTTTAACTTGCGGGCCATGGTGTTTTGCACCGTAAATGATTTCCCCGCGTACGGGAATTTGTCGGGTTACACTTGTAAAGGAGCAAAAGCGTGCCCGATCTGTGAAGATGACAAGCAGGTGCTGAGGTTGAAAAATTGTCAAAAGAATGTATTCATGGGGCATCGTAGGTTTCTTCCTAATAATCACCCATATCATAAGAAGAAGATGGCATTCAACAGGAAAATTGAGCTTGGAGTGGCTCGTCATCCATTAGACGGGGAGAGTGTCTTCGAACGGGTAAAAAACATTGATGTTGTTTTTGGAAAATGCGCCAAAGCACTACCGAAGAATATTTGGAAAAAGAGGTCCATATTTTGGGAGCTACCGTACTGGAAATATTTAGAAGTGAGGCATTGCCTAGATGTCATGCATGTCGAAAAAAATGTCTGCGACAGTTTAATTGGTTTATTATTGAACATTCCGGGGAAGACTAAAGATGGTATTAAAGTGAGAAAAGACATGGTAGAGATGGGAATACGACACGAGCTCGCACCGCAGGAGAAAGGGAAGCGCACATACCTACCCCCCGCACTGTGCACAATGTCAAAGAAAGAGAAAACAAGCTTCTGTGAATGCCTCAATGGTATAAAAGTCCCATCAGGATATTCTTCGAATATTAAGAAGTTGGTGTCGATGAAGGACTTGAAACTGGTCGGTCTGAAATCTCACGACTGTCATGTTTTATTGACACATATAATTCCCGTTGCAATTAGGGGAATTTTACCAAAGCACGTTCGTCAAACCATTACGAAACTTTGTTCTTTCTTCAATGCAATAAATTCCAAAGTGATAGACCCTCTAAAATTGGACTCTTTGCAAAAGGAGGTCGTCGTTACTCTTTGCCAACTTGAGATGTATTTTCCGCCATCTTTTTTCGATGTTATGGTTCACCTTGTTGTTCATCTTGTGAGAGAAATTAAGATTTGTGGTCCCATGTTCCTTCGGTATATGTATCCATTCGAGAGATACATGGGCATCTTGAAAAAATACGTAAGGAACCGACATCGACCCGAAGGCAGCATTATAGAAGGATATTCCACGGAGGAGGTGATTGATTTTTGCACCAACTACTTGACCGGTGTGGATCCTATTGGCGTTCCAAAATCTCGATACGAGGGAAGGCTCCAAGGAGTCGGGACAATTGGGTTGAGAGCCGTAGTTGCTGATCTAAATGAACTACAAAAGGCACATTTTATTGTACTACAACACATGACAGATGTTGCTCCCTATATAGATGAGCACATGACAATCCTTCAACAACAAAACTACACGAGAAGTCAGAAGTGGCTTACTAACGAGCATAATCGTTCTTTTATAGGATGGCTGAAAGAAAGAGTGCAGTCACACCCCGTACCTGAAATTGTTAAACTGCTTGGCGAAGGACCCCAAATTGTTGTTAGAACATTCCAAGGATACGAGATTAACGAATATACATTTTACACTAAATCCCAGAGTAATAAGAGCACGATGCAAAACAGTGGGGTGACGTTGGTGGCGACCTCTCAAGAATTCAGTAGATCCGGAGATGGCCGGGCTGTAATAGCATCAAAGTCATATTATGGCGTTATTGAAGAAATTTGGGAGCTCATTTACAGTCCTCACCTGAGCATTCCTGTGTTTCGGTGTCAATGGGTCGAAGACCGAGGTGTTAAAGTTGATAACGACGGGTTCACACTCGTTGATTTAAACAGGGTTGGGCACGTTGATGATCCGTTTATACTCGCCAAGCAAGCCACCCAAGTCTTTTATGCCACTGGGGCGAGTGATGATAGGTTGAGCGTCGTCCTATCCGGAAAAAGAAGAATTGTCGGGGTAGAAAATGTCGTCGATGAAGAAGAGTACGACCAGTTCGACGAAGTACCTCCATTTTGTACCGATGTGCAAACTGAGGTAGCAACACTTGAAGGGGTAGACGAAGCTGACTACATGCGGTCCGACCACAATGAAGGATTATGGGCCGAGGGTACTGTTCAAATAGTGGAAAAAAAGAGAAAAAGGAAAAAAAAAAGGTTTATGTATAATATTTATTTTGTTTAAGACCGTGTAGCTTTTAATATTACATTTGAAGCTTATAATATATCAAATAAAAAAGGAAAAAAAGAGAGAAAAAAAAAGAGAAAAATGAAAAAAAGGTTTATGTATAATATTTATTTTGTTTAAAACCGTGTAGCTTTTAATATTACATTTTAAAGCTTATAATATAAAAAGGAAAAAAAGAGAGAAAAAAAAGAGAAAAATGAAAAAAAGGTTTATGTATAATATTTATTTTGTTTAAAACCGTGTAGCTTTTAATATTACATTTTAAAGCTTATAATATAAAAAGGAAAAAAAGAGAGAAAAAAAAGAGAAAAATGAAAAAAAGGTTTATGTATAATATTTATTTTGTTTAAAACCGTGTAGCTTTTAATATTACATTTTAAAGCTTATAATATAAAAAGGAAAAAAAGAGAGAAAAAAAAAGAGAAAAATGAAAAAAAAGGTTTATGTATAATATTTATTTTGTTTAAAACCGTGTAGCTTTTAATATTACATTTTAAAGCTTATAATATAAAAAGGAAAAAAAGAGAGAAAAAAAAGAGAAAAATGAAAAAAAGGTTTATGTATAATATTTATTTTGTTTAAAACCGTGTAGCTTTTAATATTACATTTTAAAGCTTATAATATAAAAAGGAAAAAAAGAGAGAAAAAAAAAGAGAAAAATGAAAAAAAGGTTTATGTATAATATTTATTTTGTTTAAAACCGTGTAGCTTTTAATATTAAATTTTAAAGCTTATAATATAAAAAGGAAAAAAAGAGAGAAAAAAAAGAGAAAAATGAAAAAAAAGGTTTATGTATAATATTTATTTTGTTTAAAACCGTGTAGCTTTTAATATTACATTTTAAAGCTTATAATATAAAAAGGAAAAAAAGAGAGAAAAAAAAGAGAAAAATGAAAAAAAGGTTTATGTATAATATTTATTTTGTTTAAAACCGTGTAGCTTTAATATTACATTTTAAAGCTTATAATATAAAAAGGAAAAAAAGAGAGAAAAAAAAAGAGAAAAATGAAAAAAAGGTTTATGTATAATATTTATTTTGTTTAAAACCGTGTAGCTTTTAATATTACATTTTAAAGCTTATAATATAAAAAGGAAAAAAAGAGAGAAAAAAAAAGAGAAAAATGAAAAAAAAGGTTTATGTATAATATTTATTTTGTTTAAAACCGTGTAGCTTTTAATATTACATTTTAAAGCTTATAATATAAAAAGGAAAAAAAGAGAGAAAAAAAAAGAGAAAAATGAAAAAAAGGTTTATGTATAATATTTATTTTGTTTAAAACCGTGTAGCTTTTAATATTACATTTTAAAGCTTATAATATAAAAAGGAAAAAAAGAGAGAAAAAAAAAGAGAAAAATGAAAAAAAAGGTTTATGTATAATATTTATTTTGTTTAAAACCGTGTAGCTTTTAATATTACATTTTAAAGCTTATAATATAAAAAGGAAAAAAAGAGAGAAAAAAAAGAGAAAAATGAAAAAAAGGTTTATGTATAATATTTATTTTGTTTAAAACCGTGTAGCTTTTAATATTACATTTTAAAGCTTATAATATAAAAAGGAAAAAAAGAGAGAAAAAAAAAGAGAAAAATGAAAAAAAGGTTTATGTATAATATTTATTTTGTTTAAAACCGTGTAGCTTTTAATATTACATTTTAAAGCTTATAATATAAAAAGGAAAAAAAGAGAGAAAAAAAAAGAGAAAAATGAAAAAAAAGGTTTATGTATAATATTTATTTTGTTTAAAACCGTGTAGCTTTTAATATTACATTTTAAAGCTTATAATATAAAAAGGAAAAAAAGAGAGAAAAAAAAGAGAAAAATGAAAAAAAGGTTTATGTATAATATTTATTTTGTTTAAAACCGTGTAGCTTTTAATATTACATTTTAAAGCTTATAATATAAAAAGGAAAAAAAGAGAGAAAAAAAAGAGAAAAATGAAAAAAAGGTTTATGTATAATATTTATTTTGTTTAAAACCGTGTAGCTTTTAATATTACATTTTAAAGCTTATAATATAAAAAGGAAAAAAAGAGAGAAAAAAAGAGAAAAATGAAAAAAAGGTTTATGTATAATATTTATTTTGTTTAAAACCGTGTAGCTTTTAATATTACATTTTAAAGCTTATAATATAAAAAGGAAAAAAAGAGAGAAAAAAAAGAGAAAAATGAAAAAAAGGTTTATGTATAATATTTATTTTGTTTAAAACCGTGTAACTTTTAATATTACATTTTAAAGCTTATAATATAAAAAGGAAAAAAGAGAGAAAAAAAAGAGAAAAATGAAAAAAAGGTTTATGTATAATATTTATTTTGTTTAAAACCGTGTAGCTTTTAATATTACATTTTAAAGCTTATAATATAAAAAGGAAAAAAAGAGAGAAAAAAAAGAGAAAAATGAAAAAAAGGTTTATGTATAATATTTATTTTGTTTAAAACCGTGTAGCTTTTAATATTACATTTTAAAGCTTATAATATAAAAAGGAAAAAAAGAGAGAAAAAAAAAGAGAGAAAAAAAAAGAGAAAAATGAAAAAAAGGTTTATGTATAATATTTATTTTGTTTAAAACCGTGTAGCTTTTAATATTACATTTAAATATTTAAGTATTAAAAATTTAAATAAAAAATTCTTGTAAGAAAAATATCAAATATTAGGTTCCTCTAGTTCAAACTTTTTTTAGAGGTAATAGTATTAGTTTTCAAATATTAGTCTAAATATTTGTATTAGTTTTCAAAATATTAGTTAAAACATTTAATAATAAAAATAACTTTTAAAATATCAGTAATTATATTTTAATATTTAGTAAACGGTATAAGTTTTTAAATATTAGAAATATACAATTTTAGTTAATTTATTACCTCTCCAGAAAATATAAAAACCCAATTTAATTTTTTTGAAGTGTCGTACACGGACTATTAGCTAATAATACGTGTCTAATTTGTATTTGCACACGGATTGTTATGTACAACCGTGTAGAAATTGAAGAGAGCTACACGGACATTTAGTTAAAAGTCCGTGTAGAAAAAGATTTGCACACGGACTTTTAACAAAATGTCCGTGTAGAAAGCTCTTTGTACACGGTCTTTTAAGTTAAAAGTCCGTGTATAATGAGGAAAACACTATTATTTCGAAATCCTTCTCTGCCAAAATTTTCATAAGTCCGAAAACCCTCAGAGATTTAACCCGCGGTTCAGTTCCAAAAACCTCCCAAAGCCTCCGAGCTCTTCACCGCCTCACCGCCTCACCGCCTCATCGCCTCGCCGCCTCACCCGCCTCACCACCTCGCCCGCCTCACCGACTGTTCAAATTAGGGTCTCTCTCACCCGTGGTTAGCGTCTCTCTCTCTCTCTCGTTATTTTGCAATAGGGGTTCTGTTGCTTGGGAGAAACTTAAAAAACAAAACAAACAAATTAAATAGGGGTTTTAGGGTATAAACGACAGGTTTTCATGTGTTTTTTTTTTGCCCTTAGCAAGTGCCATACGCTGGTATGATATTTCTGTCTTTAGAAAAACAGAAAATTTAGCATTCAAATAGACAAGTTCAATCACAATTTTAGGGTATTTTATGGTATTTTAGCAAGAGGTGATTTAGGGTATTTTGCCAAAAATTGATTAATTTAGGGTATTTTAGCAAGAGGTGATTTTAGCAAGAGGTTTTGATTTGTCAATTTTATTTTATGTTCATTTTAGCAAGAGGTCATTTTAGCATATTTGTACAAGAATATCAATTTAGGATTTCATTATTGGTCACTTGTGATATTTTGTACAAGAATATCAATTTAGGATTTTTGTACAAAATATCAATTTTACTTGTGTAAAAAATTCTTGTATAAGAAATATCAATTTTTTACACTAAATAATTTGGTGAGAATTACTTGTACAAGAATATCAATTCATTCATTACTTGTGTCAAAAATTATTTAGGATTTCATTATTGTATAAGAATTACTTGTACAAAAAATTGATATTTAGGGTTTAGGGTTTTAATTGATATTTGGTTGTACAAGGATTTTTGTACTACAATTACTTGTGCATTTTGTACAAGAATATCAATTTAGGGTTTAGAGTTGTCAATTTGCTCTCATTCGATAGATTTTAATACTCAACTATTTGCATTCTCTTTGTACACAATTGTGATTTGATCTTTAATTTCATGCAGAACCATGTCGGATGAGGATGAGTACGTCGATATGATGGCAGAAGAGGAGCAACAAGCTACTGCCTCAACAGAAAGAAAGAAAAGAGGTCCGACAATGTGCACGGGCATGTCTGAGCAGAAGCAATTGGAAATCTGGTTCACAGAAGACGGGCGTGCGCAGGGAGAAAAACGGATCAAATACTCAAATTGGTGTACGAGTTTGGTGAGGCAAAAAGCGAGTATCCTTGTAGAGAGATGGGATCATTTTGAGGATGCGGTGAAGGACGAGTGGTGGAACATGGTGAAGGTAAAGTGCCTAACAACTCTTTGCTTTATTTTCACTTATGTATCTATACTTGAATACACTAAATTTGGTGTCAATCAGGCTCAGTGGAACATCGAGAATGATGTTCCAAAGGATAAGACTTTGAAGATTATGAATGCGGGTTGGAAGCAATTCAAGAGCACGTTGAAGACGGAGTTCATGGAGAAAGGGAGAAATCCGGTCGGCTACTACAAATGGCTAAAACAAGAGGACTGGGATGCGTTTCAAGCTTTGAAGTCCACCAAAGAGTTCCAGGTATCTAACTCGTGCCAAATTTATGCTTATTCTTTCTCGATATGTACTTATCTTTCTAAAACTAACTGATCGTTATTGTCTTGTTTCTGTGAAGGCAAAAAGTGATAAAGGCAGGAGGACCGTTGCCTTTAACAAGTATCCACACCATCTAGGGTCAGCTGGTTACGAGGGTAAGTCGGCAGAATGGAGGAAAGTACTGGAGCAAAACAAGGATTCTGACTCACCCGTGGTTAGGATCCAAAATCGTAGGGGCCAAGATTGGTTCATGGGTAGATCCGAGGTAACCGCTGATGGGAGGATAGTACTCCCAAAGGATTTGCAACCCGTGGCTCAAAGAATGGTAAGAGTCCTTTATTCTTACTTTGTGACATTCACCCGAAAATTATAACTCCGAAAGTACATCAATTGTTCTTTTGCTTTAACTAATTCTTTTACTTGAACAGTTGGAAGTGGAGGAGGAGGTCAACTCGGGTGCCCGGAGTGTCGAAAGACAAAATGATTCCTTGTCCGCAGCGCTCGAGAATCCAGAACACACGGGTCGAGTAAGGGGTGTAGGGGGCTACAGGGGCTGGAAGGAGGTGTTCCGAGTGGAGGGACAAAAACCTTGAAGAAAATCTCGTGCCAAGGTAAACAAAGACGAGATAGTTGCGCAGATACGCGCGGAGGTGAGCAAAGAGTACGACGCAAGGTTTGCTGAGATGGAAGCAATGTTGACACAAATTAGATCAGCAACTACGCAGCCATCCGAGCAACCACCTCCCATTTCGCCGGGAATTCGGCGAAGTAGTCAAGCATCTGACACGTGGGCCTTAGACGATTTGGATAATCTCAAGGTAATCAATACTTGTTCATAATCTAAAGGTAATTAAAACCTGTTTGCAACCTTGTTAGACAATATCGCATCATTAAAATAAACAATTTTCCTATAAATTTGCAGGACCCCAGAGCATGCGACCTCGTCCTGTGGCAGGGTAGTGTTCCTCTGATCGTTGCTAAGGGCGTTGTACATCCAGGAGCCAAGAGTGTACACTTTGGTCAGCTAAGGCCCGACCATGCATGCGTGCAGGTTGAGTTAGTCGTGGATGGGTGGCAGCGCGTACCCCTTCATGTCCCTACCGACGACATGTTTGTGCTTGATGATGCACGGATGTCATTTGTCCAATGGCCCAAGAGTCAGATTGTTTTGGATCAGGTAATCCATAAAAAAATCCATTTATTTGTTACATTCAACTCATTCTTTTTGAAATACTAGAATAATTCATCTATAACTTGATACAGACACGAGGAGATGATGTTACCGGTACGGCGATGTCACCGGTACGTCAGGAGGTGGCTTGCGACGTCGCGGCTGACGCGCCAGAATCACCGCCCCGTCCTATGGTCACCGAAGAAGAATACAGCCGTTTGCCCAATGATTTGCGCCTTCTCCACGACTACTTTATGACGGCGCCCGAAGGCATGGAGGCTATCATCATCCCTGTCCCACCTGGGATGTTTCTACACGAAGGCAGGGATCTCCTGCTGTCGTTCAAAGACTTCAATGACCTCTTCCACCACTCGTCATCCGACAAATGGCTCGATGTTTCACACATCACCATTTTCCTCATGTTAGTGATATTAAAATATTTTCATTATTGTATAGAACTCAAATATATATTCTAATTACAATATGATGAGTTTTCAGGAAGCTAGTCCGAAACTGTGATGAGATGGTTGAAAAGAAGAACTTGTGCATGTTTCTGGACCCCGAGAAAGTGAGTTCTACGGCAGTGACATATTATCCGGATATGGCTATCGAGTACATGTGTTCTGCGATGCATCGTGCTAAGGCGGAGGAGAAGAAATTCATTCTCATGCCATACCACGAGGGGTTAGTTCTAATCTTAACTTATGTGTTGTTTATATTTTAATTAAAGAATTGTATAAAGGAATTAAAAGTTAAACATAAAAAAATGAAATCACACCATCAATCATAGCAAATACTCGTGTCACTTTTATATGCTAAAGTACTATAATTCTTCTCCTCGATCCCACAGCAAATATTGGTGCTCGATTCTCATTGTGCCGTACCTAAATGTGGGCATAATTGTTGATTC
The DNA here is from genome assembly GCA_011114355.1 of Carex littledalei. Taxonomy (NCBI): domain Eukaryota; kingdom Viridiplantae; phylum Streptophyta; class Magnoliopsida; order Poales; family Cyperaceae; genus Carex; species Carex littledalei. Next base: position 21,612 of record SWLB01000031.1, on the reverse strand, counting down.
TTGTAAGCCCAAAGGAAGGATCGCGGCTGACAAGTGCAAAGTTATCTTCCCTTTTGTGAATAAGTAAGCAATAATAATTCTATAGGTTTGCATTTCTTTCAATCATATCAAATTATAAAATTGCTAATTACATTCACTCAATTTTGTAAGGGCTTTTGCGAAATATATTAAAGAGGGAGGATCAGATAGCACGGGCACGCGCAAGAAAAGCAAGTTGAGTTGGAAGTGGATGTTGGTGAGCACACTCTTTATGAGTTAGAAATTTCATATCTTGTTAAAAAAATTATTGTCATTCTAACAAATGCCGCTAAATGTAAATTTTAGAGCCCGCAACAGAAGGAGGGTTGGGAATGCGCTTATTACACGATGATATTCATGTTGGACTTTGTCGAAAGAATACAATTCCTATTCCCAAAAGCGGTATGTACTTCATATTAATTTCCTATATAATAAGCAATTGATATCTACCTTTTCTGAAATACTAACTATTATCAAATTATAATTTTGTAGAATGTGACAAAGCAAGCGCATTACACCAAGGATCAGATCGACGATGTGCGGTGCATGTGGGCAAGGTGGTTTGCCATGGAATTTTGTAATCCTCGATATGGATTTGCATAGATTTGTAATAAAAATATGTTTCGAATGAATTTATTGCTATATGAATTTTGTATAAATTTAGTATATGAATTTCTTGCTAATTAATCTGTTTCGAATGAATATGGAATTTTGTATTTCTGTCGCAAAAAATTGGCTAGCAAAGCTGGAGGCTAGCCCAAAAACAAAATATACAAAAAAAAAAAATGTATTTATACACGGATATTTCACAATTGTGCGTGTACGATAGAAAAAACAAAAAAAAATTAGGTATTGCACACGGCTATTAAACAATTGTCCGTGTATAATACCTAATAGAGCTACACGGACATTTTATAAAAATCCGTGTGCAATACTAATCATACATGGATATTTTAGAAAAATCCGTGTATGATAGCCATGCTGGAGGCAAAATACAACAAAATGTTAGCTTATTTGTACACGGATATTTACCAAACGTCCGTGTATAATAGCTAAGAGAGCTACACGGACTTTTAATAAAACGCCGTGTAGAAAGAGTAATCGTACACGGTTAATAAAGGGAATATCCGTGTAGCTCGGTACTTGGAGAGCGACACCGGCAGGTCTTTGTACACGGTTAATTAGGGGATATCCGTGTAGAAATCATTATAATCACACACGGTTAAATATCTGTGTGTAGTTTCTGACCTATTCATACACCCTGGATATAAACACGGCAGGAAATCTGTGTAGCTCTTCCATTAATGTCCGTGTGCAATCTCTTTTTCTGTAGTAGTGCACGTGCTACCACGAATACGGCGCCTACGCAATTTCTGTTATGCGCTTCCACGAATTAACGGCGCCCACATAACAGAAATTACGCGCTTACCACGAATACAGCGCCTACATGACCCCGGTCATGAGCTACCACGAAAAGACAGCGCCTACATGACCGATCAAATTTCCAAGTTTAATATTCAATCAATACATTACCACGGTCATGCGCTACCACGAACAGACAGCGCCTACATGACCGTTAGGTTTCATACTTATAGTTCTTTAAACACAGTTCACAGTACCATGTTACAAATCATTCTTTTCAAATCATGTCATGTTTCAGTTTCAAAAGCTGGTTCATAAAAATGTGCTCATGCATCCTTTTGACTGAACTAAGAAATACAATGCATAATATAATTCAACTATAACTTATGTTTCAGACCAAGTACTTCAAATCAAGTCATTCTTAGTTTCCGGAAATAGAATATGCCTCACATGCAAAGTTATGCATTCATGTCATGCATTTATAACAAATACTTATGCATCCATATCATGCTAACGGTTCATTCAACCAAACAAAACGAAAACACAGATTATAGAGAAGTCCGATTACCTGATAGCGATCAATTCAGAAATCCAATCAGAATGCAATCAACAGTTCAGAATAAATGCGACGTAGTCGGAATTCCAATCGGATATGAAATCAAATATCAATATATTTATCATAATATTTCCTTTATTTTTCTTTGGATTTTCTCTTTTCTTTTTCGTTTTTGGTTTTCACTTTTGCTTCCTCTCCCTCAATCAAAACGAGAGAGAAAACCCTTTAAGGGTTACGGGTCAAAATTTGGGGGTTTGCATGAGAGCCACGCGGCAAAATGCCACGTTGGCATATACTTTTTTTTTCTAATCAAATAAAGAGAGATAATAAAGAGAAATTTTAACGGTGGTAAAAATTCAACATGTCAAAACATACATAGGCCGCCACTACTACAAAAACTGGTTTTGTACACTGCACATTGTACACGGATTTGGCAATTATATTAAAAACAGTGTACCAAATATGAGTTCAAAAGATCTGAACGATTTCTACACGGATAATTAGTTAACAATCAGTGTCGAATTATTAGAGAGAGCTACACGGTTTATTAGAAACCACAAATCCGTGTGTAAATAAGTGTGTGTGCAAATAATTGAGAGAGCTACACGGACTTTTAATACAAAGCCGTGTAGGAACATTACACACGGTTTTTTGATATATAGCCGTGTATAAATCTTATAATTGTACACGGCTTTTTAGTTATAAAGCCGTGTAGAAATAGGTGGAGAGCTACACGGATATATAACTAAATAGCCGTGTATAATAGTGTAGGGTTTTATTATCTTATCCCTTCCAGATCGCCGTTTTGATCAAGTTTTTAGTTCATACATATCGAACTGAGCTTTTTATTTCTGCGAATTGATCGAGGCCAGCAGCTGAGATCTGAGATCTTTGAATTAAGTTTGTATTTTCTCCTCTCCATCTTTCTAAGGTTAGTAATATGTATTTAAATCATTTTCTTTCTCTAATTTTCTGTTATTTAGGCTTATTTAATTAGGTCATTTCATGCATATATTCTTGAATTCTTAATTTTAGATGTAATTAATTAGTGTATTGTGGTCCAATAACCGACCTTTAGATGCTTTTAGGTCCATGCCCGTTCAAAATTAATCCAATAGGGATTAATTTTGGATAGTCCCCGTTTTGGGACTGCTCTTTGAATATTATGTCTCATTTAGGATGTGAACACATATTAGCGGGATTTAATTAGTATTTGAGGAAAGTTCGACAGTATTTTCCCTTATTGCTCCTACGAGTATGTGGTTCGTACGCATACTTGGGGAGTTAAGGGGAAATGCTGCCGAATTTTTCTCAAATACTAATTAAATCTCGCTAATATGTGTTCACATATGAGACATAATATTCAAAGAGTGGGTTAGGATTGTAAACCGGCCCTTTGTAAGCCCAAAATTTTGTACACGAAGGAGAATGTTGACCATGCATGATTAATTGATCAAATCATTTTTTTAATTTAATTTACAGATGGATCGAAGCTGGATGTATGAAATGCGACGTGACAGTGAAGAATATTTGGTTCGCGTTGATGAGTTTATAAAATTTGCTGAGAGTTATAGAGTGAATAAAAAAGAAGAAGACATTTTATGTCCTTGTAAAGATTGTAAAAATTTATTAAGATTTTTGGACATCGAAGAAATTAGAGCTCATTTGATTTGTCGGGGATTTAAGAAGAGATATACATGTTGGTTCATGCATGGTGAGAAATTTGGGGAAAGTAGTAGTGCCAATAAGGATTGTAATCGTGAATTGAACGATGAGAATGTTGGAATTTCTGATAATTTTGAACTTGATTGGAACGAGGATTATGAGAGTGCCGAATATTCTGATATTAACGTCGAACCCGAAAATGACGATGATGAGATGGAGAGGAATTTTGATGAAAATGTAGAACACGAGTTTACTGAAAATTTGGAGGATATGTTACGTGATGTGGAAGATGAAATTAGTGATAAAAATTATGATAAATTTCAAAATTTGTCTAATGAATCTAAGAAGCCGTTGTATCCCGGGTGTACCAAATTTACAAAACTGTCAGCTGTGTTGAAATTATTAAACTTAAAAGCAGACAATGGTTGGAGCGATAAGAGTTTCACGTCCTTATTACAGCTTTTAGGAGAAATGCTCCCAGATAACAACGAGTTGCCCGGTACAACATATCAGGCAAAGAAGTTGATATGTCCAATGGGGTTGAAGATCGAAAGAATACATGCATGTCCGAATGACTGTGTATTGTATCGTAACGAGTACGAGGCCATGCATGTCTGTCCTAAATGCGGTGTTTCACGATATAAACGTCGTAAGGACCAGGACACTGATGATTGTAACGAGGACACAAGTGGCCGACCTCCGGCTAAGGTGTTGTGGTATTTGCCGATAATACCGAGATTCAAACGGTTGTTTGCGAATCCCAAAGATGCAAAATTATTGCGCTGGCACGAAGAAGAGCGCAAAAATGACGGTAAACTAAGGCACCCGGCTGATTCTCCTCAATGGAGAAACATTGACAGACATTTCAAAGAATTTGGTTCTGAACCGCGGAACCTTAGGATTGTGGTGAGCTCAGATGGAATGAGTCCGTTTGGAAGTATGAGCAGTCGGCACAGTACTTGGCCAGTTCTTTTATGCATCTACAATCTTCCTCCTTGGTTGTGCATGAAACGCAGATATATAATGATGTCATTACTAATCCAAGGACCAAGACAACCCGGAAATGACATAGATGTATATCTCGCACCATTAATCGAGGACCTCCAAAAATTGTGGCGTGATGGCGTCCCGGTGTGGGATGCGTATATGAAAGAGACCTTTACCTTGCGGGCCATGGTGTTTTGCACCGTAAATGATTTCCCCGCGTACGGGAATTTGTCGGGTTACACTTGTAAAGGAGCAAAAGCGTGCCCGATCTGTGAAGATGACACGCAGGTGCTGAGGTTGAAAAATTGTCAAAAGAATGTATTCATGGGGCATCGTAGGTTTCTTCCTATTAATCACCCATATCGTAAGAAGAAGATGGCATTCAACGGGAAAATTGAGCTTGGAGTGGCTCGTCATCCATTAGACGGGGAGAGTGTCTTCGAACGGGTAAAAAACATTGATGTTGTTTTTGAAAAATGCGCCAAAGCACTACCGAAGAATATTTGGAAAAAGAGGTCCATATTTTGGGAGCTACCGTACTGGAAATATTTAGAAGTGAGGCATTGCCTAGATGTCATGCATGTCGAAAAAAATGTCTGTGACAGTTTAATTGGTTTATTATTGAACATTCCGGGGAAGACGAAAGATGGTATTAAAGTGAGAAAAGACATGGTAGAGATGGGAATACGACCCGAGCTCGCACCGCAGGAGAAAGGGAAGCGCACATACCTACCCCCCGCACTGTGCACAATGTCAAAGAAAGAGAAAACAAGCTTCTGTGAATGCCTCAATGGTATAAAAGTCCCATCAGGATATTCTTCGAATATTAAGAAGTTGGTGTCGATGAAGGACTTGAAACTGGTCGGTCTGAAATCTCACGACTGTCATGTTTTACTGACACATATAATTCCGGTTGCAATTCGGGGAATTTTACCAAAGCACGTTCGTCAAACCATTACGAAGCTTTGTTCTTTCTTCAATGCAATAAATTCCAAAGTGATAGACCCTCTAAAATTGGACTCTTTGCAAAAGGAGGTCGTCGTTACTCTTTGCCAACTTGAGATGTATTTTCCGCAATCTTTTTTCGATGTCATGGTTCACCTTGTTGTTCATCTTGTGAGAGAAATTAAGATTTGTGGTCCCGTGTTCCTTCGGTATATGTATCCATTCGAGAGATACATGGGCATCTTGAAAAAATACGTAAGGAACCGACATCGACCCGAAGGCAGCATTATAGAAGGATATTCTACGGAGGAGGTGATTGATTTTTGCACCAACTACTTGACCGGTGTGGATCCTATTGGCGTTCCAAAATCTCGATACGAGGGAAGGCTCCAAGGAGTCGGGACAATTGGGTTGAGAGCCGTAGTTGCTGATCTAAATGAACTACAAAAGGCACATTTTATTGTACTACAACACATGACAGATGTTGCTCCCTATATAGATGAGCACATGACAATCCTTCAACAACAAAACTACACGAGGAGTCAGAAGTGGCTTACTAACGAGCATAATCGTTCTTTTATAGGATGGCTGAAAGAAAGAGTGCAGTCACACCCCGTACCTGAAATTGTTAAACTACTTGGCGCAGGACCCCAAATTGTTGTTAGAACATTCCAAGGATACGAGATTAACGGATATACATTTTATACTAAATCCCAGAGTGATAAGAGCACGATGCAAAACAGTGGGGTGACGTTGGTGGCGACCTCTCAAGAATTCAGTAGATCCGGAGATGGCCGGGCTGTAATAGCATCAAAGTCATATTATGGCGTTATTCAAGAAATTTGGGAGCTCATTTACAGTCCTCGCCTGAGCATTCCCATGTTTCGGTGTCAATGGGTCGAAGACCGAGGTGTTAAAGTTGATAACGACGGGTTCACACTCGTTGATTTAAACAGGGTTGGGCATGTTGATGATCCGTTTATACTCGCCAAGCAAGCCACCCAAGTCTTTTATGCCACTGACCCGAGTGATGCCAGGTTGAGCGTCGTCCTATCCGGAAAAAGAAGGATTGTCGGGGTAGAAAATGTCGTCGATGAAGAAGAGTACGACCAGTTCGACGAAGTACCTCCATTTTGTACCGATGTGCAAGCTGAGGTAGCAACACTTGAAGGGGTAGATGAAGCTGACTACATGCGGTCCGACCACAATGAAGGATTATGGGCCGAGGGTACCGTTCAAATAGTGGAAAAAAGGAGAAAAAGGAAAAAAAAAGCATAATGTGTAATATTTATTTTGTTTAAGACCGTGTAGCTTTTAATATTGCAACTTTAGCTTGTAATATATCAAATAAAAAAATAAAAAAAGAGGGAAAAAAAGAAAAAAGCATAATGTAGTAATAGTATTATCAAATATTATCAAATATTAGTTTAATGCTTATAATGAAGGATTATGTTTAATGCTTATAATATTATCAAATATTAGTATTAGTTTTTGAAAATATTAGTTAAAACATTTAATAATAAAATAAAATAAATATTAGTTTTCACTAAATATTAGTTAAAATATTTAATATTAGTTAAATATTTAATATTCAGAGAACTTTACTGAACCTGGGACCCACCTGTCGGACCAATTTATACACGGACATTTAGCTAATAGTCCGTGTAGAAAGGGTAGAGAGCTACACGGCCTTTTAGCTATATGTCCGTGTAGAAAGGGTATTTGCACACGGCCTTTAGAGTAAAGTCCGTGTATAAAGATATTTGTACACGGTCTTTTAAGTTAAAAGTCCGTGTATAATGAGAAAAACACTTTTATTCGAAATCCTTCTCTTCCAAAATTTTCACAAGTCCGAAAAGAGAATAAACATTAGTTTCAAAAACCCTCACAGAGAAGATTTTGCTGAGCCTTCTCCGAGCTCTTCACCGCCTCCCCGCCTCGCCGCCTCGCCGCCTCACCACCTCGGTCTCTCTCCACCTCGGTCTCTCTCTCTCTAACCAGTGGTCTCTCTCACCCGTGGTTAGCTCTCTCTCTCTCGTTATTTTCCTTATTGGGTTTGAACCCGTTAGACATGGTAGGAATTCACTAAGTAAATGACCAGTCTTGAACTGCTCTTCTCTTATCTGTTATACATTGTAAAATCGAAAATTACAAAAATCTTGAACTCAGCCTTTCTTCTCAAAAGGGGTTTTGTAGTAAAAGGTTTTTTTTTAATTCAGTTCTTAGTTAGTTTTAAAGAAATAGTAGTAAAAACAATGATAGTAATATAAATTCAGGCTGTACTCAGCCTTTCTTTTAAAAAAAAAAAGTATTAAACTGCTCTTCTAAGCTATAGTGTACTTTTTCTGTGTTACATCTTACATTTTGCCAGCATGATAACAATTCAACTATGCAACTCTGCAATGAAGCTTCAAACAAAACTAGTCTGAAAAAGCCCCATCAAATTAGGAACAAATTCCATTATAACTTGAAGACATTTTTCTTTTCAATTATGTTGTTTTGACACAGCACCCTTTATCGTGTCACTTGTGGTAGAAAGGTCAAAATAGATATGCATAAATGTGTTATTTTCAAACTAATTAAATGACAATTTATATATCACACGACAAACATGTTATGTCATTCAGAGTCACCATGCGTCATATTTATGATATGTGGAAGCTAGAAATTCATGAAGGTTCTGATCTTAATCAGGATGACTTTTATATTTTAGTATTTTAAATCAATATGATGTTTTAGCATATAACCTAGGTTATTTTAGGTTAATTTGTGCTTGAATACATTGTGCTTGTACCATAATTATTGTGCTTGTACCATAATTTCAGCATTGTGCTTGAATATAGGTTATATGTCAAAAGTTGGTTGATTAATCTAGGTTATATGTCAAATGATTTGATCTTTAATTTCATGCAGCACCATGTCGAATGAAAATGAGTACGAGGATGTGATGGAAGAAGAGGAGCAGCAAGCTACTGCCTCGTCAGAAAGAAGGAGAAGAGGGCCGACAATGTGCACGAGCCATTCTGAGCAGACCCATCAAGAAATCTGGTTCACAGAAGACGGGCGTGCGCAGGGACCAAAACGGCAGAAATACTCAAATTGGTGTACGAGTTTCGTGAGGCAAAATGCGAGTATCCTTGTTGAGAGATGGGATCATTTCGAGGATAAGGTGAAGAACGCGTGGTGGAACACGGTGAAGGTAAAGTGCCTAACAACTCTTCTCTTGAATTTTCACTTATGTATGATCTATACTTAAATACACTAAATTTTTGTGTCAATCAGGCTCATTGGAACATCAAGGATGATGTTCCAAAGAAATTGACTTTGAAGATTATGAACAATGGTTGGAAGCAATACAAGAGCACGTTGAAGACGGACTTCATGGAGAAAGGGAAAAATCCGGTCGGCCACTACAAATGGCTAAAACAAGAGGACTGGGATGCGTTTCAAGTTTTGAAGTCTACCGAAGAGTTCCAGGTATCTAACTCGTGCCAAATTTATGCTTATTCTTTCTCGATATGTACTTATCTTTCTAAAACTAACTGATCGTTATTGTCTTGTTTCTGTGAAGGCAAAGAGTGATACCGGCAGGAGGACCGTTGCCTTTAACAAGTATCCACACCATCTAGGGTCAGGTGGTTATGAGGGTAAGTCGGCAGAATGGAGGAAAGTCCTGGATGCGAACAAGGATTCTGACTCACCCGTGGTTAGGATCCAAAATCCTAGGGGCAAAGATTGGGTCATGGGTAGAGCCGAGGTAACCGCTGACGGGAGGATAGTACTCCCAACGGAGTTGCAAAGCGTGGCTCAAAGAATGGTAAGAGTCATTTATAACTCCGAAAGCACGTCAATTGTTCTTTTGCTTTAACTAATTCTTCTACTTGAACAGTTGGAAGTGGAGGAGGAGGTCAACTCGGGTGCCCGGAGTGTCGAACGACAAAATGATTCCTTGTCCGCAGCGCTCAAGAATCCAGAACACCCGGGTCGAGTAAGGGGTGTAGGGGTCTACAGGGGCTGGAAGGAGGTGTTCCGAGTGGAGGGAGAGAAACCTAGAAGAAAATCTCGTGCCAAGGTAAACAAAGACGAGATAGTTGCGCAGATACGCGCGGAGGTGAGCGCAGAGTACGACGCAAGGTTTGCTGAGATGGAAGCAATGTTGACACAAATTAGATCAGCAACTACGCAGCCATCCGAGCAACCACCTCCCATTTCGCCGGGAATTCGGCGAAGTAGTCAAGCATCCGGCACGTGGGGCGCCTTAGACGATTTGGATAATCTCAAGGTAATCAATACTTCTTCATAATCTAAAGGTATTTAAAACATGTTTGCAACCTTGTTGGACAATATCGCATCACTAAAATAAACAACCTTCCTATAAATTTGCAGGACCCCAGAGCATGCGACCTCATCCTGCGGAATGGCAGTGTTTCTATGATCGTTGCTAAGGGCGTTGTACATCCACTCGCCAAAAGTGTACACAATACTCCGCTAAGACCCGACCATGCATGCGTGCAGGTTGAGTTAGTCGTGGATGGATGGCAGCGCGTACCCCTTCCTGTCCCTACCGACGACGCGTTTGTGCTTGATGACGCACGGATGTCATTTGTCCAATGGCCCAAGAGTCAAATTGTTTTGGATCAGGTAATCCATAAAAAAATTCATTTATTTTGTTACATTCAACTCATTCTTTTTGAAATACATAGAATAATACATCTATAACTTGATACAGACACGAGGAGATGATGTTACCGGTACGGCTCTCTCACCGGTACGTCAGGAGGTGGCTTGCGACGTCGCGCCTGACGCGCCACAATCACCGCCCCGTCCTATGGTCACAGAAGAAGAATACAGCCGTTTGCCCAATGATTTGCGCTTTCTCCACGACTACTTGATGACGGCGCCCGACGGCATGGAGGCTATCGTCATCCCTGTCCCACCTGGGATGTTTCTACACGAAGGCAGGGAGCTCCTGCTGTCGTTCAGAGACTTCAAGGACCTCTTCCACCACTCGTCATCCGACAAATGGCTCGATGTTTCACACATCACCATTTTCCTCATGTTAGTGATATTAAAATATTTTCATTATTGTATAGAACTCAAATATATATTCTAATTACAATATGATGAGTTTTCAGGAAGCTAGTCCGAAACTGTGATGAGATGGTTGAAAGGAAGAACTTGTGCGTGTTTCTGGACCCCGAGAAAGTGAGTGGTACGGCAGCGACATATTATCCGGATATGGCTATCGAGTACATGTGTTCTGCGATGCATCGTGCTAAGGCGGAGGAGAAGAAATTCATTCTCATGCCATACCACGAGGAGTTAGTTCTAATCTTAACTTATGTGTTGTTTATATTTTAATTAAAGAATTGTATAAAGGAATTAAAAGTTAAACATTAAAAAATGAAATCACACCATCAATCATAGCAAATACTCGTGTGACTTTTATATGCTAAAGTACTATAATTCTTCTCCTCGATCCCACAGCAAACATTGGTGCTTGATTCTCATTGTGCCGTACCTAAATGTGGGCATAATTGTTGATTCTTGTAAGCCCAAAGGAAAGACCGCGTCTGCCAAGAGCAAAGTTATCTTGCCTTTTGTGAATAAGTAAGCAATAATAATTCTATAGGTTTGCATTTCTTTCAATCATATCAAATTATACTTTTGCTAATTACATTCACTCACTTTTGTAAGGGCTTTTGTGAAATATATTAAAGAGGGAGGATCAGATAGGACGGGCCCGGGCAAGAAAAGCAAGTTGAATTGGAAGTACTTGTTGGTGAGCACACTTTATGAGTTAGAAATTTCATATCTTGTTAAAAAAATTATTGTCATTCTAACAAATGCCGCTAAATGTAAATTTCAGAGCCCGCAACAGAAGGAGGGTTGGGAATGCGCTTATTACACGATGATATTCATGTTTGACTTTGTCGAAAGAATACAATTCGAATTCCCAAAAGCGGTATGTACTTCATATGAATTTCCTATATAATAAGCAATTGATATCTACCTTTTCTGAAATACTAACTATTATAAAATTATAATTTTGTAGAATGTGACAAAGCAAGATCATTACTCTTGGGGTCAGATCGACGATGTGCGGTGCATGTGGGCAAGGTGGTTTGCCATGGAATTTTGTAATCCTCGATATGGATTTGCATAATTTTGTATAATTTGGTGTATATGAATATTGTATAATTTATTGCATATGGATTTCTGGCTAATCTGAAAAATATGAATTTCTTGCTAATATGGATTTATTGCTAATCTGGAAAATATGGATTTCTTGTGATATGAAATCTGGAAAATCTGGAATATATAGTTCTGTAACAAAAATGGCTAGCAAAACTGGAGGCTAGCCGAAAAACAAAAAATACAAAAAAAAAAAAAAATGTACTTTCTACACGGACATTTAACTAAAGTCCGTGTAGAAAAAAGATAGCTACACGGTCATTTAGTTAAATGTCCGTGTAGAAAGAGGAGAGCTACACGGACATTTAACTAAATGTCCGTGTAGAAAGAGTCAAGCTACACGGTTTTTTAGTTAAAAGTCCGTGTACAAAAAGAATCGTACACGGTTTTTTAGGTAATATCCGTGTAGCTCGGTAAATAGAGCGCGACACATTCTGGTCTTTGTACACGGCTGTTTGTGAAGTTATACGTGTAGAATCTTTAAAATTGCACACGGCCAAAAGTCCGTGTGTAGTTATTGAACTAATCGTACACCCTCGATTTAAACACGGTAGGAAATCCGTGTAGCTCTTCCTTTATTGTCCGTGTATAATCTCTTTTTTTGTAGTAGTGCGCGTGGCCTTGGTGCCACGTTGGCATCTTATCTCTGTTTTTATTTTTTTATTTTGTCATTTTACATAATAAACCTTCAAATCTATAAATATTCTATTTAAATCCAAAATTAAGTTAAAAGAATAATATAAAAATTTACCGGCTGTTACAGTTTCGGAACCATGTATACTAGAGCTTCTGAGTCTGAAACTCAGATCCACCTTCGGTGCCAGGTTGCCGATTAGAGAGAGAATGGCTGGAGAAGAAGTGAGCAGGGGTAGCAAAAGGGGATTCAGGGAATACTCTACAAGCGTGCATGGAGTGCTCAGGTGGAGGCCACTGAGGCAGGGGGTGGGTTCGAGTGGCGGAGGCCGTTGAGATTGATCGTGACTTGAGGTTTTCTTTTTCTTTTTCTTTTTATGAGGGGATCGACTGGAAGATCCAATAAGAGAGAAAATTGATTTCTTTTTCAAAATCAGTTAACTTTGACAGTTAGTGAGACTAATTAGTTAGGGAGACATTTAGGGGACCGAATAGCGGAGGACAAAATCATTATTCATCGTAAAATACGACACTAGTACAGGGCAATATGGCATTAAACAATGCTACAAAAAAGAACGAAATGATTTATGTAATATATATGTTTTGCTATGTGCTCTGTCATTAGCGTCTTAGACGAGGATGACAGTAGCAAGAGAAATTTTCATAAATAATATTATAAAATAGAGTAAAGATGTAGTCCCCTCCACTTTAGTCCCCTAAACGTCCCCCCCCATTATAACTAACTTTTTCAATCATTGAACCACCTTGAAAAACGTGTAAAAGTTGAGTTCAGTTTTTTTCTTTAAATACTTATCATAAGTATGAATACTTCATATCTTAGGTATTCATACTTTCCATTTTGTATGAATACTTTCCATATTTGAGTCCAGTTTTTTGGATTTAAGTACTTGATATCTTAAGTATGAATACTTGATGAATTATATATAAATATTTGATATGTTAGGTATGAATATTTTCCATATTTGAATATTTGATACCTTGAAAAACGTGTAAAAGTATGTCATCATGGATCTCATTTGAAAGAGAAAAAAAAATAGAAAACGTTCGTGTTTTTAGATTTGCAAAATTTCTCATAGATCGTCCCAAAAATTGGTTAGAATGAATGGAGAAAAAAAAAACTACCTTGAAAAACGTGTAAAAGATGAGTAGTATTGTGTCCCATTTTTAGAGTAAATACTTGATATCTTAGGTATGAATACTTGATGAATTATATATGCATACTTCATATCTTAGGTATTCATACTTTCTATTTTATATGTGAATTAATTTAATCAATGAATGGGGGACTGGTGGTGTGATCCACGTGACTTTTTGGTTGTGGTTCCCAATGCAGTCTGACAGTTACTGTCCCCGAAAAGTAATGGTCCCCAGTCCGTATGTGAATTAATACTTGATATTTTAGGTATGAATACTTGATGAATTATATATGCATACTTCATATCTTAGGTATTCATACTTTCCATTTTGGGACTGAATTAATGTATGTTGAATGGGGGACTGACAGTTGTACTTTGACAGTTAGGGGGACGTTTAGGGGACTGAATGGGGGGACTGTTAGTCGATCCCTATAAAATAATATAAAAAAAGAAAAAGAGTACTTTGAATTTTCGGTGGAAAAAAAATAGTAGAAATTTTTTTCATCCAAAGGTTTTTTTTTTCCGGTTGTCTTACTTTGGGCCTCCAAAAAAAATAACTTCAAATTTCTTATCTTGTTTGCCACAGAAGATCCCAGATAGTTTTATTAGGAAAAAGCCTTGGATCGGTAGAATTTTTTGTGATTCAAAATTTAGATCATTAAAAATTCTACCAATCCTTCTATACATTGAAAACGAAGATACTCTTTCTCTTTTCTATATTATTTTATAATAGTTTTTCCAAATAAAAAAATTTCCCAGTTACATATTCTGTCACGTACTAATGATTTTACGTGTATATAAAACTCCAATCTCATAGAATATCCACAAATCTAAGCAAAAATAAAATTATATACACCAATAACTAAATTCCATAATAAAATATCCAATTTTAAAAAGTTGGTATACTCTTGTCACTAATAACTATTTTGGCTTGTCAAATTTTTTTTGTTAACAAGTCAATATTTTAAACAATTTATCTCCTGATTTTTTTTATTTATAGCATTTTAAAAATAAAATTTAAAAGATCGCACGCAGATGAAAAAAACTCAAAATCTAGCAAAATTGCAACTTAGGTTTGCGTTTTACCTTTTGTTTAAAGTAATAGAGACATACAAAGTACATGTTATATTGTGCACTATATATATGTTATTACAAAATTGTAGTTTTAGTTTTAAAAAAATGTAGTTTTGCATGATTTTATTTCGCCTCTTGCACGTTTTTATTTAGTAATGGGTAAATGCATTTTGCCATTGTTAATGGTAGATGCATTTTGCGTATTATTAATAATTTTATATGTATATAATAAAAACTATCTCACGAAATATCTACAAATCTAAGTGATGCAAAGGGGTCCCGATACGATCTTGCCCGTTAAGCTCGCGTAGTCGGTTAATTAGTAAAGAGGAGAATAAAATGAAATTTCGGGATAAAACTCAAACAACACAACTCAAACTCATATATAAACTTCACTCTTGTTACAACCTTCATCCGAAGCTATTTATAGCCTAAACTTTTCTTAGTCCTTAAGAGAAAAAATAAATGCTAATTAAAAAACCCAAAATTCAAAAATAATTAAAGCCTTTTCTAGTCCCGTCGGTCAAACAAGGTAGAAGAAATTAAAGTTTTATTGAATAAAACAAAATATGAAGGAATAGTATTAATTTGCCTAGAAGACCATCTATATATGCCAATAAATCCTTGATTGGTTTTGATCTCCTGTGGCCTTCGCGTGTGTCCGAATCTGAGTCGGACACGTCTTCGAGACGCACCGCATCAGGCTCCTCGGGTTGATGAAAGCTTGACCTCAAGCTTGTATTTTCGCCTCGAGTTCGGGTTTTCTTCCTCTTATCTTTATAGACTTCTTTGTAGTTGTACACAAAAACACTTTCAGGTCGTTCAACCCTTGTGACAACAAGTAACACTACTCGGATTCGTGTACTGTTGGAAATTTGTATTGTTACTATTTGTGCGGTCTGTGAACAACTCTTCCAACTAACGGAGTAGTCACAGTTGAATTTTCAGATACCGTCATAACCTGCAGATTTTCTCGGGAAGAACTTTCTCGGGAAGAACTTCGAGAAAAAATTTCGGGTACCGTCATAACCCGCTGACTTTGATGTGAAACTCGACTGCAAGAATGGATCATTGTAGTTGGACCTTATGACATCATCGTTGGTCGAACACAAAAGTTTAGATGGCAGCAATAGATCAACTTTGACCTCCAATTTTGTCTCGAAGTTCTTTGTCAAAGTGTTTACGACGTCTTCTTCATTGGGTTCGTGACTTTCTTCAACCACGACAAGCCTATCGACAAGCTCATCCGGTTGTTCTAGGCACTCTTCCATTGGAGCCGTTGCCATTTGGTTTGGGGGTGGGTTGTTGCGGTTGAGTGTTGGATTGTCATGTTGTTGGTGGTTTTCATTGGAACTGAGGCGCTCTCGAACACTGGTAATGTGTTCGATTAATGCTTTATGGTCTTGTTGATTTTGTTCGAGGATGGCGAGTAATTTTGAGTTGGTCATCGTCGAACTTGGGGGTTGTCGAAACTGGTGGTTGATGAAGTTGGTTGTCGACGATGGTTGTCGAAGATGATTTTGAACGGTGTTGTCGAAGTTGATGGTCGTCGAAGTGGGTGGTTGTCGAATATGGTTGTCGAAAATGATTGTCGAGGGTTGTTGGTGGGATCAAGGCGTTCAATTAGATTAGTGAGGCGTTGCATGGTGTCGGTATGATTTTGTTGCATACGGTCAAGAACAGAGAGAAGGTTGGGATCGGCCATTGTAAGTAGAAGGGTTTGATGGGGTTTGTTTGCCGAACCAGGTTGGTGTCGAACTGGCGGTGTCAAACTGGCGTTGTCGAATTGGCGGTGTCGAACTGGCGATGTCGAATTGGCGGTGATGTAAATGGTTGTCGAACAGGGTGATTGTCGGGGATACAACTTCACGCAAGCGCGAAGGAGCGGTCGAACCTCGCTCTGATACCAATTGACGCAAAGCGGTCCCAATACAATCTTGCCCATTAAGCTCACGTAGTCAGTTAATTAGTAAAGAAGAGAATAAAATGGAATTTCGGGATAAAATTCAAACAACACAACTGAAACTCATATATAAACTTCACTCTTGTTACAACCTTCATATCCGAATCTATTTATAGCCTAAATTTTTCTTAGTCCTTAAGAGAAAAAATAAATGCTAATTAAAAAACCCAAAACCCAAAAATAATTAAAGCCTTCTCTAGTTCTGTCGGTCAAACAAGATAGAAGAAATTAAAGTTTTGTTGAATAAAACAAAATACAAAGGAATAATATTAATTTGCCTAGAAGACCATCCATGCCAATAAATCCTTCATTGGTTTTGATCTACTGTGGCCTTTGTGTGTGTCCGAATCTGAGTCAAACATGTCTTCGAGACGCACCGCGTCACTAAACAAAAATAAAATATATACACTAAATTAAAAAAGACTCATGCCAAACTCATGTATCTCTCTTGCCAGACACTAAATCTAAAATATATACACTGAAGCATTTGAACCAGACTCATGCCAAAAATTTCTCTTTACTAGTAATTAGAAAATATTTCAACAGTAATACTTTAAGAAAAGTTCAATTACTTCAATATTTTTTTAACGTCAAAAGTTCTCAATTACATTAATATGAACAGATTTTATCAAGATAAATTAATTTCCAACTTATGCATTTAGTAGATATTGATTTTACCATATTATATTATGGTATATGGCTCTGCATGCCGCACATAATTTGAACTAGAAAATAGTTATGATCTTAACAAATTGTAGGCACCTTCAAATTTCTCCAATTAATGCAGGCACCTAAATTTCTTCAACTAATATACCACTCAAAGAGGGGGTAACTCAACTCAAAAGAGAATAAAGAGGAGATAAATCAACTCAAACAAATAATTTTCGTTATATATCCATAGATTTCTAACGAAAAAGTCATATAAGCATTAGTTGTATAAAGAGGAGATAAAATCAACTCAAACAAATAATTGTTAGCAACATATATGGATAATTTTCGTTATATATCCATAGATTTCTACCAATCCCACTAAAAAGTCATATAATCATTAATACTACTTCAACTACTTTTTGTACTGTCAAAATCTTCTTAATTACTACTGAGAGACATTAAAAAACAATATATAGTAGAATATCACAAAATATATTTTGAAATAACGTAATTCAAACACACTCAACACTCACACCTAACTTATTCTAACTTATTAATGACAAACATTCAAAGTGACCATTTTTCTTGTGACACACCCTTTTGATCATGATGCCTAATGTTTCTAGGTAAACTCCAGACATAAAAGTTGTAGAATATTTTTTGAGCTTTTCACAAAACTTTGAATCATCTTAATTGGAGCTCATATGAAAAAGTCTTGATAAAATTACCAACAAGTGTCAAACTTTCCAGAAAATACTCCAGAGAGCTCGGTCTATTGCAGACCTGAATTGAGTTCAAATTTACTTGGATCATGGTAATATGGACTTGAAAAAAATCTTAACCATTATCCAGAGGGAGCATTTAACTTGAACTGGACTGCATGACATGATATATGTTGCTAATGTGGCTTGGTAGGTGATCCGGGTTGTCAGTTCTTTTTTGTTTGATATCAGATTAAAACCGCTACAATGCTGCGTGTGCTACTTTTCTATCACAACAATCTCTTTTTTTACATGAAACCAAGAAAAATATAAAAAAACATGAAAATAATAATTGATCTTATTTTGGGCTTATCTAAAAAAATAGTAAAAAAATTCTTTTCTAGAAAAACACTTTATCTCAATTAGCAATTTCCTTATTATCAATATAGAATTGTTTCCTGAAAATTCTAAATACATCCTTGATAAGTGCCTGCTTTGTTTAGGCAGTTATTATGTATTTAGATATCTTAATGAACCGATGTCGATGGTCCAACCACACATTTGAACTATAAAGTAAGGCATCTAATTAAATGCAATTTAATCTGCTGTAGTGCAAGTTTATATCTGCTGTATTGATTTGTTTTTTGGACCTTTAAAAAACAGTGAGGTTGTACCTATCTTAAAAAATAGTAAAAAATTTCCGAAAATTATAAAATTTGGACTCCAAGCATATTTTAGTATGGAGATGTTGAGTGGTTTGGATCGACAGTTTGGACATTGAAAACAAATATATTGAATAACATGAGGTATTGGAACCCTCCTCGTATATATATATTATTGAAAACCAACCTTTAATATAATGAATAAGGCAATCCATTCAGTGCGGAAGGTTGCATGTTCAAAATGAGACTAAAAGATTACTTGTGATATTCAAAATTGAAAGTCTTGACCGTATTGTTATCTCAAAAGCTATATCTTTTTAATAAAAATATTTTGTTCAATATTTATATAATTACAAAATTTCCAGAATTGTTTGATGATAGTAAAAAAATGCTATATATGTCAATTCTATTTAGTTACTAGACATGTCTTGAAAATTATAATTAATATAAGTATCAAAGAAAAATAGAAATTGTTTTAAAAAATAATTTAGTTTTAAAAGGTAACGGACTAACGGTGTAATGTTACAAATACACTGCCACATGATTAAATATTCGATGAATCTAAGCTAAATGCAACTAATTTAGTATTAAAATAATAAGATAAATATTTACATGAACAGCATATTTGCAAAAAAAATAGTTATGAGACACATTTATATATGAAATGTTCTAACTAGCAGGCTTTTTTCGGCTATCACCTTGGCAACTTAATTTTTCTTGTAAGGACGCAAAAGAGGACATTAAGTAAGAGATTTGTTTCATCCATAGCAGTGAGCTCAAAGACTTAAAAACACCAACAGTCAAACTTGGAACATAACATACTCCAACAATACCAATATGAGAGTTGTGGCCATGTAATGGGAATTTAACAAGATTCATGCACCATGTAATGGGAATGTGTAAATAAACTTCAAAACAAATAGCATATAAAAGAAAGGGAACTCCTCACATGTCCATTAGGTTATGGCATTTCGGGCCTTGTGGGCCCATTACGGGCCTTGTGACTTCTGACGAAACTATGGTGTGACATCTCACTCTCTTCTCTAGAATTTCTTTGGATTGTCAAAGAAAATCACAAATTGTGGTGAGATTTTAAGAATTTTAAACTCCTGCTGGGTTTTTGTATGGTATTAGAGTCAAAAATTAGCTAATCGTAAGCATGAACTAAGTTTCAAAACTTTAAACTTTCTTGTGGAGATGAATAATCTAGCCAACTATACTAAGATTATTTCATGCATTGTTTTAATATGAGTTTTGTTTTCAGATTTTGCAACTTTACATTTTCAAAAGAAAAGCAACAAAATCAGATAAGTTCAAAGTCAAGGAATCTCCAAGTAAACTTAAACAGGAGAAAAGTACATACTGGTCATGTGCGCTCAATTACGTTCAAACTACAGCCTCAAAAAGAGAACCAGATTAGATCTACTAATTAAATTAAAGAGAGGTTTGCCTTGATGATGCAACAGATCACATGGGAAAGAGTAAGAAGGCCCACGTGCCGTATTTATAGGCCCAAAAAAAACGATACTATCATTAATTTGCTGACTAAATCAATGATGATGTTGGATTATGACGCAAATTTATTCAACATATGACGCAAATTTGCTGAATAAAATATTCTTCCTCGTGACATGCAGAATACATTTGCAAATTATGTATTGAACTGCTCAAATTTTTACTACATTTCAAGTGAAAAAAAAGGTTTGTATACTGATGTGGCGAATTTTTTATTCATAGAAATTATTAAAAAATGAGAGAGAAATAGAAATAGTACCTTCATTTACATCCATGGAAATATCAGAGACATTAATTAATCTCCACCAACGTTTGAACAGGAAACAATGCATCATGTAAAGAACAATTTATTATTTTTTTTTTGGCTTGAGGGGATCTTCGAAAAATATTTTTTCTGAGCGTATCGGTCTTACCGACGGGAGTATCCACAACGATACCCTCGCAGATACTGTTCTATTTTTGTAGTGTATATATGACCGGTCTGGATATTGATTGTGGGATGGATTAATTGGAGCAACGGAGGGAATAAAGTGCTCTCTTCTATGACCCATAGTGCTCTCTTCAATGATGTGAAAAATATCTTGTTTTAATTTGGCACGTAACTGTCAAGCCATTAATTAAGTATTAGATTAGCAGTGTCAATCCATTGATTTGTTAGCTTTATTATCGTAGTAATAGTGTATATTTCATAAAATTACAAGGAATATTTGTAAATTCAGTGAAGATCAATTGATCCGAATAAAACTCACGGTAGGCGTCTGTATATACAAGTGCATATATACAATTTTTTTCTTCTTAAGGTTATCAGCTTTAAATGCCTACTAACAATTTCATTTATTAAAAACGTATTTACAACGAGTCAAATAACAACAATAATTCCTAGATCTACTAATTTACTCTCATTGATCCCTCTAAACTACCGTATTCATCTAATCCTACTTATCTATTCTCTCAATCAATCTATTATCATATTCTCTATTTCTCTTCATGACCAGATCCGTTCTTGTCCGAGCCACCGCACTTCGATGACCGGATCTGCTCACCGCCGTGCTATGATCGAGATGGTGGACTCCACGCGACGAGCTCCGAAGATACCTCGCTAACATCGGCTCCCCTCGGCCGGCTCCCTCTACTCTCTCTCATTCTCCTCTCCGCTCTGATGATACCGCGCTCACATGGATCAATAATTGATAGCCCCAAAACAAATACCATAGGATTTGAGATTAGAATTGATCAAATTTTTCTTGACGAAAAATAAGGATCTCAGTACTTGCTTTGTTGAAAATTAGGAAAAGTAGTTTCGAACTTAAACTTAATGATAAAAATTACAGTGAGGTTCAATTATATTGAACCATTTAATTAAAAACGCAAAAAACCTGAACTTCTTGGAATAGATCTTGACTTTCCGTGACTTCATCTCTAAAAATTACAGCACATCTTTCCCTCGATCTAACATACAAATATGCAATTAAGATCACTTCTCTTGACTTAGTGTAGAATTGACCATATTTGATATAGTCCAGAACTA
>SWLB01000030.1:0-85000 GCA_011114355.1 Carex littledalei | reverse complement strand
AGATATTAATGAAATCGGATCCGTTAAGAGGTTTAGGAGGGTTTAGCAAGGAGTCATTTCTCCGATTTCAACCCAGGGAGGGAGGGAGGGAGCGAGGGAGAGGCGATCAAGATCAATGTCGATGAGACCACCACCTCCTCCTTCTCCGTGCCCGACTCTCCGTCGCCGCCGTCCTCCCCTGAGGCTGACCATTTTATAAACCCAACTTATTCACCTCACCAGCCCCCGCCTAATTCACCTTCCCCTTCCTCTTCTCTCGGATGGGCATGGTACTATATCATTGAAACCCTAGCCGACTCCAAAGCCGACCTTCCTCTCCTCAAAGGTTTTCCTTATCATTGATTCTTCATCTTTTATTTACTTCCTCTCCTCAAACCTAACTCTCTTCTATTTCAGAGTTGGTCAATAGAGTTCCCAATTTTTACACCCATGCTCCTCAATCGCTACAAGAGAGAGTTGCATTGAGATATCTTGAGGAATGTGCCAGTAGAGGTATTGTACATACCAACGATAACACGGCCGGTGCTACTGCTATACACATCTCTGAACCCACTCTGGACTTTCTTTGTCACAACTTCAAAAGGGTACATGAATATTACTCTTCAGTATCTGTCCCAACTGCACTGTTGAGTTCAATTAAAACCTAAGTTCCAAAATGATGTATCTCAACGTTGAGCTTGCCCGACATCATGAGCATTGCATGTTCATTGAATATTTAAACTATTTAGCATTCATTTATTACAGAGAATAAAACTACCCAAGATTTGTTTTTTTTTTCAAAAAAGACTGAAAAAAGTGGCCGAGAGATAGCGAGGAGAAGAATTTTCATGTTATATTGAGTTCCTGAGAGTATTCTAGGCATACCAGTTACAATAGGGATGAGATGTCCCCATCAAATTTATCACCAACTACTATAACTTAAGAGTATTCTAGGCATATCAGTAATTGGGGGGTTTTGTTAGAGGTGAGAGCATGGCTCTTATCTTAAGAGCTACTTGCAAATTAAATTTCAAAAGGGTAATTCTTTAACTGATTATTTGGTCTAGCTGAATTTTTTTTTCTTCTATTTCTTATGTTATTTGTCAGCCAACATATCCCTGTCAACCCTCAGGAAGTAGAATTGCACCAGTTAGCGATCACATAAGACAGTTTATTTCACAGAAGAGATCAGCATTGCCAAAATCCTCTATTTATCTGGTAATTAAGTTACTTGTTTTTTTTTTTTTCTGTTAGGTGGAAAATCTGGTTCCTTTTCTGAATGCACGGTAACAGGCGGTACATCTAATGTACAAGTCAGACAAGTTGGGATTCAACATACCACCATAAGTGCTATCCAAATAACCTAAATTAGTTCGGGGTAATACGCATTTCAGCAATTAAACCTAAAAAGGCCAGATCAATAGCTAGACCAGCATATCCACCACACAGGTAAATACCTTGTGTTGACAAAATGAATCTTTCTTCTGACTATAACCTTGCTTCATTCATTCTTCTTTCCTTTTTATTTCAGTTGGAAGATTATAATGCTAAACTGCATTCCACAAGGGAAAACGGTTCTTCTTCAAGTCATAGGCAAGAAGATAATATTGTGGACGAAGAACAGGAGATGATTACCAGCCCTAGGTCGGCTGGTACGGCAGGGCCTATGCACAATGATGCCTTGTAAAACTTGCCTTCTCAGAATGCCCTTGATACTGATAAGACAGCCAGTGAACCTTTGCAAGAAAATAATCCCACAACAGTGGTACTCTTTTCCTTTTCTTCTTTCTTTTACTTTTCAAGTTTAACACCTCAAAATTACCAAATAAGTGTCTTGGGGGACTTATTTAAAGATCACTGGAGCTTATTTGGTAGATTGATGTAAAAGAGATTTCATACATTTTGAAGAGGAGAGCTGCATATATTTTTTGTTTCTATTTATGCATTAATTAATTTAGAAGCAGCGAGGAGTGAGCCTTTAAGTGATGACATGAACAAGTTTATTCTGAAGAGGAGAGATGCTGTGTCAAAGATATCGGTCAAAGAGGTACTTTACATGCCACTCTGATGTTATTTTTAGGGGGTAAATCATGCATTTTGTAGCACATAAAAATTTCAATATCATTTTGTCCTGACAAAGCAGAAGATATATGCCCTGTACCCCCGCTTGCCGAGTTGCTCCATTTTATGCAAAAGGTGCTTATTTATCATCATCAACGGGTTAAGGTTAATTAGGGTATTTTAGAGAATTTATGAGAGAGGAGAGGTTCAGATCATATTTTCTAAAGGTGTTTAGGTGATTTGATCTTTTATGTTATACATGATCTTTTTTCTCTTTTATTTATTTCTTTTTTTTTGTGGGGGAGGGGGGGGGGGGGGGGGGAGGATCTTTAGGAGCTCATAGGAAGTGTTTTCTTTCTTATATAGATGATATAATCAATTATTTGCTACTTATTTCTGTAATTATACTTGTGTTCTATTATTACAGCCTAAAGAACCTATCCCAGAGACAAGCATTCCAATTGAACCCTCCAGAAATGAAAATGATAATAATTTGAGGTCCAATGCCGATTTTCTAGATGACCCGAGTCATTGCAAGAGCTTTATGGGTTCTCCGATACCCTTCTCAGAACAGAACCAGTGCATTGTATGTAACAAGGGAGGTCAATTGTTGACTTGTTCCAGAAAAGGATGTGGAATAACTGTGCATGAGAGCTGCATTATGACCAGGGGCGGAACTAGAAAACCGAGATGAGGGAGGCTAGAAAATAAAGTGTAGTGTAATTTTATTTTATAGAGGGGGCTAAAAGCATATATACATATAAAAATTATAAAATTCAATAGACAAAATTACAAATTTTCAATGCATAGGGGAGGCTTAGCCCCCTTTTGATCCTATTACCTTCCGCCTCTGATTATGACCACCCCAAGCAGCTTTGACAAAGAAGGCCGGTTTTACTGCCCTGTTGTGTGTGTTCTAGAGTTGCGCATGCATATGCCAGGGCTGAAAAGGTCCTTTCCCTTGCCAATGAGAGCATGTCTTCCTTCCTCAAAATGAAGAAAGATGAAAACCAAGAAAAGGGCAAAAAAGGGAAAACAAAAGGTTGAAAAGAAGATAACTGGTAAAAGAAAGGGCAAAAAGGCTGTATTCAGTGATGATGATACAGCAGAGGATGAAAATGCTGCTGCTACTCTTGCCGGGTTTTCTGGGGATGCTTCTTCGAGCTCGGAATCGGACTCAAGAGACAGAAGAAGAAGAAGAAGAGTGGAAAAAAATGGTAAGAGGAAGGAGAAACAAGTCAAATCTAATGACAGAAATGTGTCAAAGGATAGGGATATGCTTGGTGGGAGAGGTGAGGAGGCTAAGAATGTCACACCCCGCGGCCCAACGAGGCGCGACAGGTGCTCTCCCTGCCGTAAACATACGGTTTCCCGTATGCCTACTAGGCAATTACGATAAAATAGTAAATGAAAACATAAACAAACATCCAACAAACAGATAACATAAATCCCGGCTAGTCAGGTAATGTCATACAACCCGTATCTCGATGGATACGTACCACAAAAATGACATAGAGACTACATATGTATATCAACAAAACCTAACTATATACATAATCTCTCATGTCAACATACCAGACAAACTACGCAGTGGAATGACCAGGCCTACCGACCTCGTGTCTCTCTCTGATCTGCTGAACCCGGACCTGAAAAGATAATCCAAGAGGGGGTGAGAAATAAATTCTCAGTGCGATAAATTTGCCACGTTTCGCTCCTGGACTTGCAATCACAGATTATATTCAAAAGTAAAGTACAAATAAAGCTCAGAACAATTCATAATGATATATATAACATGCACACATCAACCGACATCAATAAGCCAAATGAAATCCAACTCAGGAATTGCCAAATCGAAATTCAATCACACAATATTTGGTTTAACTCGAACTCAGAATATCTGGTAATTATAGGTTTAACCGTTTAAATCTAAGTCTGGTTCCATTTCATATCCGGAAAAATTCATATAAAACCAAATGTCAATACAACCGCATTCACCCCCTGGGTAATGCCTCCGATACATATTAAAACCAAATCGACCATTCAAACGCATTCACCCCCTGGGTAATGCCATCCGATACACAAGTCACATATATTCCAATTCGTAGTACAGAGTCACTTACCCCTCATCCCAACCGGTACTGGGAACTGCTGAGGGCCAGACGATCTAAAGCTTTAGAATACTGGGTCGTCAAAGTCCGTGCACAGACTTTGACAAATCCGAACACACCCCCTGGGTGTCGTCGCCACGGTGGGGGACGGTAATGCCATATCCACCAACCGATGGTGATATAAATCACGGTGACTTTCAATTCCAAATTAGATCATTCAGATCAATACACAAATAACAACCATACCAGCATGCAGATCAATCAGATAACAATTCGAGTTTCAATTAATTAGGGCAATGCAATGCATATGCAACACAATTCGATAATGCAATTCAACCAATAATCAACATGTCAATAGGAACACAGTTTAATTCTGAATATAAACTATCAAACAAGTCCAGAAACCCCGCACCTGATTACGAAGAGCGTATCTCGCACTTATAGTTCGGACGTCCCGAAAGGTCCCGCAAAATCTTGCTCAACCGAGCCTACACCAATTAACACCTCTATTGGTTGGATTAAACTAGATCGATCATAATTCTTCTCAATTTTCGGGTTTGAACCAAACCCTAGATAGAAAATCGAAATTTAGCACAAATTGGGAAATAAATTGCCAAATGAACAACCTAGAAGTTTAATGGGGAGGGATTACTCACAATTTATACACAAATTTTGGATTTAGGACAAAACCCTAACAATGGAGAAAAATTCGAATTTTGAGAAGAGAGGAGGGAAAGGGAAATACCAATGGAGTATTAGAGAGAGAGATAATCAAGATTTTCCACTTCTTTCTTCAATTTCTCCAAGCTTTTGATGGATTTTTGGAAGGAGAAGGGAGATCCCTCTCCTTTCTCTTTGTTTTGGCGGACACACACACGCACAAGCACAAGGGGATCGGACCACACAGGGAGAAATGAAGGGAGAGAGAGAGAATTTTGCAAAATAGACCCTAATCGTTCATAAAATACCATAAAACGTTTTGGACGTTTTCTAAACCGTTGTAACGTTTTAATTAAGTTCGAAGATTTAGAAATCATGTTTTTGATCAAATTTTTACAGAGCCAATCGTTTTGAAACGTTTTAAAACGTTGGGAACGTTTTATAATCGTTGGTAACGATTTAACTAAACTCGCAGGAATTGGAAAATCGAGTTTCAATTTTGAAAACGTCTGGAACGTTTTAACAAACGCCTCGGACGTTTTAGGGTCCAGCAGCACAATTTTTTTTTTTTTTTTTTTTTTTTTTCAGGGATCATAATGTGACAATTCTCCCCCCCTTAAAATGAAGTTCAGTCCGCTGAACTTGATTTCGTACCTTAATTGTCGAATAACTCCGGATACTTTTCTCGGATGCTCTCCTCGAGTTCCCACGTCGCTTCCTTATCGGAATGTCGTCCCCATTTTACCAACACGAGTCGGATCACTTTGCTTCGTAGCCGTTGCTCTTTTAGATCCAATATTCGCATCGGTTCCTCTTGATAAGTCAGATCGTCTTGCACGTGTAAATCAGAATGGTCAATACAATGTGACGGATCTCGTACATATCTGCGCAGCTGTGATACATGAAACACCGGATGAACCCGGTCCAATGCTGGTGGTAGTGCAAGCTCGTATGCTACCGGTCCAACTCGTCGCAAAATCTGAAACGGCCCAATATACCGAGGACTTAGCTTGCCCGAAACACCAAATTTGTGTACGCCTCTGACAGGCGAAACACGAAGCCATACGTGATCACTTTCTTGGAATTCCAACGGTCTGCGATGAACATCCGCGTATTTCCTTTGTCTTTCTTGAGCTGACTTTAGTCGACTCAGAACCATTTTCGTTTTCTCAGCAATTTCTTCTAACATTTGCGGTCCCGTAGGCGGATATGTACCCGCTGGTCCCCACCACAACGGAGTACTACACTGCTGCCCTGTTAGCGCCTCTTGCGGTGACATACCAATGCTCAAGTGATAACTATTGTTATAAGCAAACTCCACCAGATACAAGTGATCAACCCACGAACCTTTTAGACTTAGCGCACAAGAGCGTAACATATCTTCCAATGTCTGAATAGTGCGCTCGGACTGACCGTCCGTCTGCGGATGATGCACGGTACTGAATCTCAGCTTGGTACCCATTGCCTCTTGAAAGCTCCCCCAGAAATGAGAAGTGAACCGAGGATCTCGGTCCGAAACGATATAGCGTGAGCAACCGTGGTACTTGAACTGATACTTCAAGAATAACTCCGCTAATTCTTGCCCCGACGTCTCAATCCGAAGTGGAATGAAATGAGCTATCTTCGTCAGCCGGTCCACAATCACCCAAACCGTGTTGTATCTATTAACTGTTCTCGGAAACCCGGATACAAAATCCATTGTAATCGACTCAAATTTTCTCGTAGGTATTTCTAGCGGTCTCAACAACCCCGCTTTCCTCCGTCGATCTGCTTTAACCTGCTGACATATTTGACATTTCTCAACGTACCTTTGCACGTCTCGCTTCATTTTCGGCCACCAAAAATACTTCTTCAAATCTTGATACATTTTCACTTCCCCCGGATGAATAGCGTAACCCGAGTCGTGCGCCTCCGATAAAACCAGATCTTTCAACTCAGATTTATTTGGTACACAAATGCGCTCATGAAACCGCAAAATTCCATCTCCTTGAACTTTAAATGGAGAATCCGCATTTGACTCGTAATGCAATTTAAATTTCTGACATTTTGGATCGTCCTGTTGCGCTGCACGAATCTGTTCGTGTAATTCCGATCGGATCTCAACCGCGGCTAACACAACCGACGCAATTTCAGTTGCGCTAGTTCCCACCTCACTTGTACCACATTTTGATGCAACTTCCAACGCTAATTCGCGTGATGCGCCAACATGAATCTCCAACCTACGCATTTCCTCAAGAAGATGCTTTTCACTTGTAATCACCGACGCCAGGTTTACCTGACTCTTTCTGCTTAACGCATCTGCAACACTGTTCGCTTTTCCCGCGTGATATTGGATATCCAAATCGTAGTCTTTCATCAACTCCAACCACCTCCTTTGCCTCAAATTCAATTCCTTTTGCGTGAAGATATATTTCAAACTCTGATGATCGGTAAATATACGGCATCTCACGCCATACAAATAATGCCGCCAAATCTTCAACGCAAATATCACCGCCGCTAACTCCAAGTCATGAGTCGGGTAGTTTTGCTCGTGCGGTCGCAATTGCCGAGATGCATAGGCAATTACGTGATCATCTTGCATCAATACGCAACCCAACCCTGATCGCGATGCATCGGTATAAACCGTATACTCTTTGTCAGCAGTCGGCATAGCAAGGATCGGCGCGGATACCAGCCGACTCTTTAATTCCTCAAAACTCTTGTCTTGAGCAGTACCCCAATCAAATTTCACGCCTTTATGTAACAACTTTGTAAGTGGTGCAGCCAACCGCGAAAACCCGAGTACAAACCTCCTGTAGTACCCGGCTAACCCCAAAAAGCTACGAATCTCCGTAACTGTCTTCGGCCTCTGCCATTCGGTAACAGCCCGAATCTTTTCAGGATCCACCGCTAATCCTTTTCCCGAAACAATATGCCCGAGAAAGGTAACCTTATCCAACCAAAATTCACATTTCGAGAACTTTGCGAATAGCTGATGTTCGCGCAATCTTTGTAAAACAATTCTAAGATGTACCTCATGTTCTTCTCGGGAGCGCGAATACACCAATATGTCATCAATAAAAACCACAACGGTCGAGTCCAATAGATCATGAAATACCCGTTGCATCATATCCATGAACGCTGCCGGTGCGTTCGTCAGCCCAAATGGCATAACCAGGTATTCATAGTGCCCGTACCTTGTACGGAATGCCGTCTTGTCCACGTCGCTAGGCCGAATCCTCAACTGGTGGTACCCTGTTCTCAGATCAATTTTCGAATATACCGAAGATCCCTGCAACTGATCAAACAGATCATCAATCCGAGGTAACGGATACTTATTTTTCACGGTTACCTTATTCAGCTCGCGGTAATCAATGCACAACCGCAACGTTCCATCTTTCTTCTTGACAAACAACACTGGCGCACCCCACGGCGATGTGCTAGGTCTGATAAATCCGCTTTCCAACATATCTTCCAATTGCGCCTTAAGTTCTTTCAGTTCTGCCGGTGCCATTCGATACGGCGCCTTCGAAATCGGTGTTGTGCCCGGTACTAGTTCGATACCGAACTCTACTTCTCGCTCAGGTGGCAACCCCACAATCTCTTCCGGAAATACATCTACAAATTCTGAAACGACCGGTATAGTGCTGATCTCCGGAACTGCCGCAGCCGCATACACCACGGTTACTAGATAAGCTGTACATCCTGTTTCTAATAAATTTCTCACTTCTACAGCAGAAACACACGGTGTTAGTACCCCAAGTTCTCTACATTTCAAAATACATGACATACCTCTCGAGTTCGCAAAATGAATCCGTCGATGCGGACAATCAATAGTTGCTGCGTGCCTCGTCAACCAATCCATTCCCAACAACACATCATACCCCACAATATCCATAACCAACAAGTCAGCCTCAAATTCCCTCCCGTCTACTTTAATATTTCGGTTTCGGCATATGGTAATTTCTTGATCAGTTGATCCAAATGGGGTTTGAACGTTTAAAACTTGGTGACTCGTTTCAATTGGCCAACCACACTTTTCCACAAATACCCTCGACACCACCGAATGACTACACCCCGTATCAATCAAACAATATGCATCATGATCAGATATAGAGAGTAAACCTGTCATGACGTCGGTCTGGCCACGTCCCTGCTCAGTTGCAGCGTCGCGCAAAGTTCCAGCGATGTTAAGTGCATGCGCCGCCGCCCTGCCGGTGCTACCCAAGCTGCTAGCCCTGCTAGCGTTAGCCCCGCTAGCTTGAAATGTGCCACGTCCGCGCCCCGTCGGCGCGCCACGCCCAACGCTAGCTGACCCTCCTGCGCCACTAGCGCCTTGCATCCTTATAAGTGAATTCGGGCACTCCCTCGCCCAATGTCCCGTGCTACCACATATGAAGCAAGCGCTCGCCTTGCGCCTACACTCAATCTCATCATGTGCTTGGTTGCATGATCGGCACCATTGTGAAGGCATCGCCGGTCTAGAACCCGGCATAGAGGTCTGTCTGAATGGAGGTCTCGGTGCCATGTTCGACCGAGGGGGTCTAGTATATGATGATCCTCCCCTCGACTTCGACACTTGTCGACTCGGATCTTCCCGTTGTTTCACATTCCTTTCATTCACTTGCGTCCTTCTCCGCTTACCATGCATCTCAACTTGTTCGGCGTGATCCATCATTGTTTGTAATTCCCTCGCCATTGGAGTATCAACGATCATAGAGATGTTGCCATCCAACCCGTCCAAGTATTGTCTATGGTACCTTTCCACCTCATTCCTCACATCCGTTGCATAGCGAGATAATGCCAAGAACTCACTATTATATTCCACCACCGGACGCCCGTCTTGCCTCAACTCCAGAAATTTCCTCCGCAATGCTTCACGTTGTAAGTTGCTCATAAACCGCCTATTAAATTGTTGCTCGAACCATTCCCAAGGAATCCTCGCTTCCTCCCCTTCAAAGTTACGTCGGGCCCCGTCCCACCAAAATCGAGCATCACTTTCTAACTGTTGCTCCACTAACTCCACTTTGTTATCATCAGGGGCACGACATAAATTCAACTTGGCATTAATCTGAGCGAGCCATTCCTCAGCTGCAGCATACCCGCCGGTTCCATCATAACGCGGCGGATTCAAGTGCAGAAATGCATCATATAACCTTCGGAAAGCTTCGGGTGCCCCACCGTGAGCCACTGGTGCGACATCCCGCATCTGTGCCTGACGACCTCTCTCATAGGCCGCAATCAACCGGTCATCCAAGTCCCGGTCCCTATCCGCTCCTCCAGCACCTCCAGCACCTCCAGCACCAGCTGGACCAGCTCCAACCTGATCCGCAACTGGCTCGATAATTGGTTCCGGATTAGGTTCAGGATTCCTACGAGGTCTGCCTCTACCTCTACCTCGGCGTGTTTCCATTTTCTGAATAAACAAAGTTAGTTTATACATTCTATATTCCTTAATTATCATACGAAATTCGTATAGTCGTGCCGGCCCCAATTAATACGCATACCACTCTCGTATCCAAATAAGTCTGGTTCAGGTTCTAAACCATGCTCTGATACCACCGAAGGGGGACCTGTCACACCCCGCAGCCCAACGAGGAGCGACAGGTGATCTCCCTGCCGTAAACATACGGTTTCCCGTATGCCTACTAGGCAATTACGATAAAATAGTAAATGAAAACATAAACAAACATCCAACAAACAGATAACATAAATCCCGGCTAGTCAGGTAATGTCATACAACCCGTATCTCGATGGATACGTACCACAAAAATGACATAGAGACTACATATGTATATCAACAAAACCTAACTATATACATAATCTCTCATGTCAACATACCAGACAAACTACGCAGCGGAATGACCAGGCCTACCGACCTCGTGTCTCTCTCTGATCTGCTGAACCCGGACCTGAAAAGATAATCCAAGAGGGGGTGAGAAATAAATTCTCAGTGCGATAAATTTGCCACGTTTCGCTCCTGGACTTGCAATCACAGATTATATTCAAAAGTAAAGTACAAATAAAGCTCAGAACAATTCATAATGATATATATAACATGCACACATCAACCGACATCAATAAGCCAAATGAAATCCAACTCAGGAATTGCCAAATCGAAATTCAATCACACAATATTTGGTTTAACTCGAACTCAGAATATCTGGTAATTATAGGTTTAACCGTTTAAATCTAAGTCTGGTTCCATTTCATATCCGGAAAAATTCATATAAAACCAAATGTCAATACAACCGCATTCACCCCCTGGGTAATGCCTCCGATACATATTAAAACCAAATCGACCATTCAAACGCATTCACCCCCTGGGTAATGCCATCCGATACACAAGTCACATATATTTCAATTCGTAGTACAGAGTCACTTACCCCTCATCCCAACCGGTACTGGGAACTGTTGAGGGCCAGACGATCTAAAGCTTTAGAATACTGGGTCGTCAAAGTCCGTGCACAGACTTTGACAAATCCGAACACACCCCCTGGGTGTCGTCGCCACGGTGGGGGACGGTAATGCCATATCCACCAACCGATGGTGATATAAATCACGGTGACTTTCAATTCCAAATTAGATCATTCAGATCAATACACAAATAACAACCATACCAGCATGCAGATCAATCAGATAAACAATCCGAGTTTCAATTAATTAGGGCAATGCAATGCATATGCAACACAATTCGATAATGCAATTCAACCAATAATCAACATGTCAATAGGAACACAGTTTAATTCTGAATATAAACTATCAAACAAGTCCAGAAACCCCGCACCTGATTACGAAGAGCGTATCTCGCACTTATAGTTCGGACGTCCCGAAAGGTCCCGCAAAATCTTGCTCAACCGAGCCTACACCAATTAACACCTCTATTGGTTGGATTAAACTAGATCGATCATAATTCTTCTCAATTTTCGGGTTTGAACCAAACCCTAGATAGAAAATCGAAATTTAGCACAAATTGGGAAATAAATTGCCAAATGAACAACATAGAAGTTTAATGGGGAGGGATTACTCACAATTTATACCCAAATTTTGGATTTAGGACAAAACCCTAACAATGGAGAAAAATTCGAATTTTGAGAAGAGAGGAGGGAAAGGGAAATACCAATGGAGTATTAGAGAGAGAGATAATCAAGATTTTCCACTTCTTTCTTCAATTTCTCCAAGCTTTTGATGGATTTTTGGAAGGAGAAGGGAGATCCCTCTCCTTTCTCTTTGTTTTGGCGGACACACACACGCACAAGCACAAGGGGATCGGACCACACAGGGAGAAATGAAGGGAGAGAGAGAGAATTTTGCAAAATAGACCCTAATCGTTCATAAAATACCATAAAACGTTTTGGACGTTTTCTAAACCGTTGTAACGTTTTAATTAAGTTCGAAGATTTAGAAATCATGTTTTTGATCAAATTTTTACAGAGCCAATCGTTTTGAAACGTTTTAAAACGTTGGGAACGTTTTATAATCGTTGGTAACGATTTAACTAAACTCGCAGGAATTGGAAAATCGAGTTTCAATTTTGAAAACGTCTGGAACGTTTTAACAAACGCCTCGGACGTTTTAGGGTCCAGCAGCACAATTTTTTTTTTTTTTTTTTTTTTTTTTTTTTTCAGGGATCATAATGTGACAAAGAAGCGTGAGGCTAACTCGGCATTTGCATGGCTAGATAAGTATATATATGTTAAGTCGGGTCCCGGGGCCACGTCTGGGAACCATGAAGCAGTTCCGATGAAGGAAGAGATGGGGAATGAGAGAAGAAGAGAAGATAGCATTAATGCAGATGCAAATAGAAAGAGGCGCAGACTGACACCTCGTTAGTAAGGCTCCTGTTTCGCTTTTATTTTTTCATTATATTAACGGTTGTGAAGATAGTTGGACATTTTTGTTGATACCTTAGATTACTTGTAATATCTACAAGCCAACCTTACAATGGTGTTATTTATGCCTGGCCACATTTGCAATTCTTGGACCTAAGCAAAGAAGCTTATAATTTTTGTAACTGAAGTCGATATGTTTTGCTTGTTCCATCTCAGTTCAAATAAGGTTGTAGCTCCTTGTAGACGCAACATGCTTCCCTGGTTTTCATCTTTCTTCATTTTGAGGAAGGAATCATTTTCTTGGTTTTCATCATCATCACTACCAGGATGAAGACATGCTCTCATTTTCTTAGAAAGAGGAAAAAGCTCTTAGAGTGCATTTTTTAATCATCATCATCACTACCAAGATGAATCATTTTCTTTTTTGTTTGACATTTACGTCAAATTTATGTGCATTTCTGTATGAAATTTGAGAAGCTATTCTGTTTGTTTATTATGCAGGAAGGGATGCAAAAAATTGGGGTCACAGCTGATGGGAGAACTCCTTGGAGTGCAATTTTAGAATGTTATCGAAATGTATTTCATAAAACTAGATTACCGAATGATCTCAAGGACAAATGGCGCAATATAATGAAGAAAGAGAAAGAGGGTTTAGCTGATTGACATGACGTAAGTATTGTGAATATCTGATCTAGTTCATTTCTAACTTTCTGTCATACTAGAGCTTAATTTGTGCTCTTTTTGCTTCTTAATTTTTACCTTTAGTGTGCCTTGAATTAAAACTCATATTTCACCTTGATATTACTTGATATGCATGTGTAGATTAAACTAAAGCTTTACATTGGAAATATTCTTTGTAAATCCGTAGAAAAACTTGAATATGAAATATTCTTTGTAAAAATGAATTTGAGCATGGGCTGGGCTTTCGTTTTAGTCCATGTGACCCTGGGCTTGGTTTTCGGGCCTTGTCCACAAAATTTAAAGTGAATTTACTTACAGTGGAACTGGAACAGATTAAAATTTGAAACGAAACTAACAGATTTGAAACATCTCCAATCGCAGTATTAATTAATTCAAGGTTTTCTTCTTTAGGTATTATATGTAGCAGGACGGGTGATAAGCATCTTCACAGTAAAATCTCTTCTTTAGTCCTCGATCAGTAATTGGTTTCCTCCCCTGAATTTCATGCATTAGGCAATGAATGGGTCATGGGTCATTCATTATAGGTGTTTCTCTGCATCTCATTTGCCGATGGAGAACAAAAAAATTATGATGGACCAATTCAGATAAAATGGTTCCCTGCCATCCCATTTGGTAATTGGCCGGTTCCCGTGCATTTTGGAACAATTAACAAAAAAACATATTCTACATCCGTATTAAAAACTAAAAGTGAAATGAAAGAAAAATCATGGGTTAATACACACTCAAGATTCATCTAGTTGTCTAAGAAAAAAAAAACATTTTGACACACTTCAACGAGGTTTATCACGCCATGAGTTCGATAACCGTTTATTACAATAACACACAATTTATAAAACCAATCAAACGTAAAAGTTAAGAGAGGTAGCAACAATAATAGAAAAGAAATTAAAATAGTTGATCCAATGAAAGCAAACTTTTTTAATTTTCCATTGTTTGAAGCACACCAAAGCAAAAGGCACATCCGGCTAAAGAAAAGAAACTGCATCTAAGGACCTATATGAGATATGGAATTTCAAAAGAGAGAAATAAATGGAATAATTAAGCTTAATTATAAACAAATAGTATAAGAGCTAGCATTTGGATATCTAAAAGAAAGATTTTAATTTATTGTGACTCACCTTAATAAATTGCAGCATCATCAAGAGCTCCATATAACTTGCCACAAATAAGTCCGTCGTTGGCAAGATACAGAAACACCAAAACCGAATCAGGGTTCCAAGGCTTCTCCAATCCAGCTCCAGTTTTTTTTTTTTAAAAACCAAAATAATCAGAACACTTACATGAATACAATACAACACAACACAGCACAGAAATTGCCATATAAAAACACAACACAACACAACACAGAAATTCCAACCAACTAGTACGCTTCTAAATACAATACACAATACCAACCTTTTTTTTTTCATTATTCTTGTTTTTATCATTTTTTCCTTTTTTTCTTTTAACAAAATAGCAAATACATAGAAAGAGATTATTGTAAGCGAGAGGCTACAAGAAACTCATCTATTATTTCTTCTCTTCTTTTATTTTCAGCACAATTGAAAATTCATCTTGAATCTGCAGGTAGTTGAATAAACTATTGATTAATATTTGCAGTAGCACCAAAATCACAATCAATCAAATCAAAAGATAGAGAACAACAAATTAACTTCCTATTTTTAATCCGCTGAGGTTTTTTGAAAAAAAATGTCTTAATTCTATCATAATTTGATAAAATAATTTGGAGACATAATTAATTAATGATGCATAATTAAATCACTTTACATTAAGTTGTGGTCTACATGACTTAATTGCTGTCATTTAGAACTTGGCAAGCATAATAAAATACATTAATAATAAGATGCACCATATATATTTGGACTTGCTACATAATCATTGGTCCCAATTGAATTATATATTAATGCTTGCACGTTTTCCTAGGTTCTTTTTCTCTACCTATTTTATTGCTCTTTATATGAGGTCAATTGAAGTCAGATATTTACTTTCTAACGGAATCTCAAACACTGTGCTTTAATTAGCACAACATAAAAAATCTAGTACAAGTTGAAAATATTTTTGCCTCCAGAATACGAAACTAAGATTCGTGGGTGGAAGCATTTGATAGGATTGTAAAATTATAAATTCTTTGGCTTGTGCAATTAGAAATTACCTTTTTATTAATATATATCCTTGCGAGGAATGTGGGAAATCTTATGCCAATTTGGATGATTTGGATCCTTGCAACTCCTTGTGAACTCTTCATCGCAACTAGCAATGTAAATAAGCAGGACTGATGGCGGCACATCTGGGAGAGAACTTAGATTTTGACACCCATGGATCTCCAGATGTATGAGAGAATGAAGGCACATCAAATTGGGTAACGAGTGCATTTTACACCACGAAAATCTAATTTTTGTAAGGGAAGAGAGATAACGAAACATCTCATCACATTCTTCTTGAGAAAAATATTCTTGCTGTCCATCTTGAACTTCTAGAGAATCCAGAGATGAAGACCCATTTCTTGAGATAAGTTGTTCAAGCAGTGAAAATCTGTTGATGCGAAGTTGTTTCAACTGGGGCAGCTTATCAGCATCTGAATAGCATTCGAGCTTATCACACCCAGACACCGTTAAACGTTCAAGATTGGTCAACTCATTTAAGCCCCTTAGTGAAGCAAGGTTTCGGCAATGACGTAGTTCTAGGGAACTGAGACTGGTCAACTCATTTAAGCCCCTTAGTGAAGCAAGGTTTGGGCAATTATATAGTTGTAGGGAACTGAGACTGGTCAACTCATTTAAGCCCCTTAGCGAAACAAGGTTTGGGCAATTATCTAGTTCTAGGGAACTGAGTGCCTTGAAATGACCGAGAGGAGGATTTACCACGGTTGGGATGTTCGAAACACATAATTTTTCTCGGGATATTAAACCATGTAACATATCATCTGAAAGCATACAACCCCTTAGTTCAACCCATTTTAGAGTACTAGATCTAGTTATCCTCCCGCGTGATGATGATGTTAATTCAATAGTGTCACTACAGCTTGCAACAACTATTGATGTTTCAATGGTAGTGAGGTTGGGGCAGCAGTTTATTGTGAGTTTTTCAAGGGTGCTATGAGTGTCTAATCCACCAATTGAGGTAAGCAACAGGCATGCGGTAATTTCAAGATTTAGGAGATTGGTCAGGGAAGTAAGGACCTCTTTAGGTATACATGTGATAGTTATGATATTCTTGAGATTCAGGTGGGTCAGGGAGATAAGTCCATGCAAAGACCCAGCTAAGATTTTATCTGTGATAAAGCAAGAATCAATTTCAAGCCTCTCGAGGGCGGGGGGCAGGAATGGTTCACCATAAACATCTTTAAGCTGGCAAATGAGGTCTAACCTTTTCTCTAAGCATTTTTTCAGATCTTTTGAAATTGTTGATAATGTTTCTTCTTCTATATCATCACCATATTTCATTATCATTTTCTTAACAAGGTAGAACTGACAATCAACGGAGAGAGAATCCTCGATATAATGATTCATCATTTCCATGAAAGTCACAATTCGGGATATTCGTTTACCCTTTGTTGACATTATCATATCTAAGTCTTCTTTCACCGCAAACGCAAGAGAGAGACAATTAGAAATTTCCAGTTGAGTTAGATTCAAGGGAAGAGGTACCCAGCTCTTGAGCCTAGGAAGAGAACTGATGGTAAGAGATAGAAGATCCGATAGTTCATTATTTTCTAACATCCAACTGGGAAACCTCTTACCACTATAATTTTTAATAGCCAGCTCTTTTATTTGGGGTGGTGGACAAAGGCCATTTAGAATTTCAACATCATTGTCTCTTTCATCCCACTGAAAAAGTAATTTACGGAGGCCTTTTTTATCAGATAACTTGGCTCGATTTGCCTCCTCCTTACTTTTGACATTATTTAGACCAGAGATAGATAACGATCCATAAAGGTCTTTGAGATGCTCCAACTGTTTTATCTCAAACCCCTTTTTCATTCTAACATTAAACTCTGCCAGCTCGTGAAGTGCTATTAGTCTCCCAACATTAGGAATCGGGTTCTGACCCAGAATAGATAAGAAACGTAATTGGTAGCAGAGTGATACATAATGTGCATCTAAATTATAAGACTCTAACTTAAGGTAGCGTAGGTTTCTCAACTGAACCACAGACTTAAGAACTATTTCACAATGAAGCCATTTTATTTCCACTACATATAATTTCCTTAACTTCTTAAAAAGAGCATCAAGATCCCCTTCTTTCAAATCGATTAGACCTGAATATCCTGAAATAATTGTACGTAGATCTTTGAGTTTGCATATTTTCTCCACATGCTCCCCAAGCATATCATTTTCAACATATATATGACGAGTATGGGTAGGGATTTCCTTTTTCTCACCACTTTCAATTCTAAAATATTCACCTTCAGAAACATCTTGGGCTAGATCATGGATTAGGTCATGCATAGAGTAACGACTCCATTTGTCAACTTGAAAGAAAGAGCTAGAAATTAACTCCAAAATATACCGATTACCAATATCCTTCATATGTTCATTACTATCCTCAGTATCAATGAAGCCCTCTGCAATCCATAAATTAACCAAATGGTCGTGCTTAAATTCATGCCCTTTGGGAAACAAGCTGCAAAATGCAAAGCATCGTTGCAATGGGGGAGGGAGGTGCTGATAACTCAAAAACAGGGCTCCCATGGTATCATTCAACAAGCTTTTATTTAGCATAGATAACCAAAATTCTGGGTCTAGTGTTCTACGCAATTGAGCTGCCACAGTCTTTGCCGCTAATGGTGATCGATGCAATTTTAATGCAATCTTCTTTCCAATGGAAATTAACCTTCCCTTCATGTGATTGTCACTGATTTGCGCATCACCTATTGCATTACTGATGAATAGCGACGTGAATTGTTCATCATCAAGTTCCCGCAACGGGATTGGATTCATAGCGCCCAAAGCTTTCGCTGCCGCTTCAATCCGAGTAGTAACCAATATTTTGCTACCTCTCTTACCAGCTCTTAAAGGGACAAATAGCTGCTCTAGTTCCTGTTCACTAACCCCTTTATCACACCAAACATCATCCAACACCAGAAAGTACCTTTCTCCTCTTAATTTCTCTTGAAGTGCAGATTGTAGCCCTTCAAGGCCACCAAAACTAGGACAAGCCTCCTTAAAAGTGGACTCCCAAATCATTCTCAAAATAGCTTCAACACTAAACTTTTGAGAAACATGAACCCACATGACACGGTCGAAGTACTTAACTTCTTTCTCATGGTCACAAACATACTGTGCCAAGGTCGTCTTTCCCAACCCACCCATGCCCCATATTCCAATAACAGAGTAACACTTAGCATTACTAGACGATTCCGGGATATCCTCCCGCAACAATTTTACAATGTAATCCCTATCCTTTTCACGACCAATAACCGTGGAACCTGGTGCAGAAATGGTTTTCCTATACTGTTCATTAGAGCTCTGAGTTAAAGTATTTCCACTACTGCTCGGTAGGCTCAATACGGGAACCAATTTCATTGCTTCATTAACAATTTCTTCCAATTTCTTCAGGCTTTTAATGAGTTTTTTCTTCTCAGATGAAAATTCCGGTAGCTTGTCTTTTAATTTGTTTAAATTAAATTTAGAAGTAGAAGGAAAGAGGAAATTGACCTCCTTTTCACGACGCTGGTACTCGACTAAGCCGAGCACATCCTCAACCTCATAGAAAGCAGACTTGAGCTTCCGACTCCAATTCTCAAGAAAAGGCCGGTGGGGGCTCTGTTGTGCAGCATCTGTGAGGATGAGCAGCTGTGGGAGGAGCGTGGTCTGGAGCTTTTCCAATTTTACAAGGAGCGTTTGCTTTTGAGACTGGAACTGTGGATCTATGCCGAGTGCATCAAAGCATTTGTTCAAGAAACGGGTTAGTACAGGAGAGATCAGCCAACCAGCAGCCGAGAACCCCCAGCTAATTGCAGCGGTGGTTAATGGATCCACCATGGATTGTTCTCATGCAAGCTTGGTATTAAACACAGAGAGAGAGAGAGAGAGAATACAGTGTTGTGTGTTGTGTGTTAGTGTGCGAGAGAGCTGTTGAGTGGTGACAGTGAAGGCCAAGACCAACATGTGATATGTTCCAACGTAACTGGCGAGACTTTCTGTGGCCTACTTAAATCAGCTGATATGTATCGTGACAAATTGTCTTGTAGACTAGTAGGAGTAAGCAACCAATATAACTATGGAATTAAAAATAAAATTGAACGAAAAAAATATGAGGATATGCATACTGAAAAATGTCTATAAGTTCTTAAAATTGGAATTTATAAATATGATCCAACATGCATCCGATCTACATACTCATGACACATTTTGGGAATTTGGGTGGCAATATATCTCAGTAAATGGATCTGCAATTATAGAATTTGTGTCAATTATTTAAAGAGAGGAGGCTCACCGATTATTTTCTATATCATAAAAAAATTAAATATATGACATTAATTAAATTAGATCTTCAAAATTGAAAATCTAGTATTCAGTAGCCTAGAAGGTGAAGGCTGCTTCAGATCTAGTTTATTGTTAAATTAATAGCATGCTTAGCAATAAAAGAAGTGTATCTTTGACTGTCTGTTTCCCATGACCTGAGTTCTGGAATAAATTAACATGCCCAATGCAACTTTATAATCCTTGTTAATCTGGAACTTTTGCCTAATGACCCATTAATAAAGATTAGTCTAACAATACCGCCATATATACACCACAACTGCACAACACATTGTTTTTTTGTCCTTTTGATATTCTGAGGATATATAAATATAATTTCTTTCAACGACATGTTTGTTTATTTTTTTTCCTAAAAGTTGATTTACAAAAACTAAAAAACATTTTTTAAATATATTTATAATTATGTAATAAATAGTTTTGACTATATCTTTGAAATAATTTTTTTAATTCGTAATTTCATATGGATGCATGTAATTCAAAATTTGTATGCATAACATAATATAATGTTCATATTATAATCTAAAAGAAAATTAAAATAAAGGAAAACAAGGAAAACAATAGAAGTTATACAATAATTTTATGATGATGTGTTAGAATAATGTTTTTGTCCCACGAATCCTCATCCTCATCTAGCCACCCAACTAGTTCAACCGTCTCTAACTGACTTTTCAATTTTGAATCCCGCAACAAGTATTTAAACCTCGTGCATCAAGCCTTTAAACCTCTACCTCCTTCTCTCTTCCATCGTCTCTTCTCCACCGATGCCTCCTCATTTCCATCCTCCTCTCTGCCCTTCTTTCAGCGCTCATCTCTGCCTCCGTCCTCCTCCCCACTAATCCACCTCCGTCGTGGCAGAGTATGATCTGAAATCTGGAGGGAGATGCGATGAGAAAAATCGTAGGAGACGAGGAATAAGCTAGATACTTGATCTGGAGGGAGATCTGAGTTTGCCCCTTCGCTATAAGCTTCGCAGTACAAATAGACAGAGGTTTAAAGGTTTGACACTAGTACTTTAAAGGATTGTACACAGAGATTTAAAGTCTTGAGAAATAAAATTTAAAGTGCCTATAGACTTTTACTGTCAATTTTTTTTTATAAGTTACATGTAAGATTTAAAGGCTTGACACAATTTGTTTTAAATGATTGTAGATAGAGAGGTTTAAAGGATTGACATGAGTACTTTTAAGGGTTTTGAAACAAAATAAAATAAATAAAATTAAAAATAAAAAATAAAAATGATAAATTAATGGTTGTAGACAGAGGTTTAAAGGTTTGACAAGAGTTTTTAAAGGATTGTAGACAGAGGTTTAAAAACTTGAGAAAAAAAATATGAGACAAAAGTCAATGGTGATATACATTTACAAATTTCAAATATTTTAGAAAAAAAATATGATTTTTCACAACTAATTTATGATATAATCGAACACTCATAAATAAAAGGCAATAAAATTAGTAAATTTGTAAGTTTTGAAATTTAGAACAATAAATATAACATTAGAAATTTTAGAGTGAAAAATACGTAATTTTGGAGATTTAAAATTCCTCCTTGTTTTAGATATTTTTTACTTA
Source organism: Carex littledalei (assembly GCA_011114355.1). Classification (NCBI taxonomy): domain Eukaryota; kingdom Viridiplantae; phylum Streptophyta; class Magnoliopsida; order Poales; family Cyperaceae; genus Carex; species Carex littledalei. The sequence goes on along the minus strand of SWLB01000030.1, from coordinate 63,625 downwards.
GCATTGGTGTGGTCAATACCAGTGTTGTAAAAATCGTCCTTGACGGTCCATTAAACGCTCATTTAATTGTTAATGGTGGTCAAACCTTTACGAATACACTAATTAGAGGTTTGTTTGCAGATTTTTCCAAAGTTATGTCCTTACCACTTAAAAACCATGTGATCAAGGTTTGGCCCAATTTTCGTAAAGTTGGGCTCATGTTGCCAAAACTCTTGGTTATGATCTAGTTTGGACCGAAATTTCATACAAACTAAGGCGTATTAGATCCAACATATCAAAAAAAGGAGTCCCATGTGATCCATGACATGATGCATCTTTGTTAAAGGTCTCCAACATATTGCATCTCCAATAAAATACATTGATCAACATATATGTGCATGCATAATAGAGAATAAGGATTTTCCTTTAAAATTTTCGTGAAAAAATTATAAAAAAATATTTATACATAAAATTAATTGAATCTGTATAATTTTTTTATACGAACTATTGAAAATCAATTTCGTAAAAAAATTATTGCATCTTATATGAATTTACGATGGCTCTGATACCAAATGATAGCCTTAATAAATCATGAAGTGTTTTGCAATTAAAAACACAAGAAATTCAGAATCCGTAAATCCAAAATAAAATAGCAAATGAATTTAAATCTTACAGTTCTGAATTGAAGACATCTTTAGGCGGAAGCGTTAATACTGATCTTCAATGGTTTTCCTCAGATCTGATGATGGAGACCCTTTTGCGTTTTCTTTACTTCTCTCTCTCAAAATGGATGATTCTTTTTCAGAAATAATATCCCTCAAAATCAGTGGAGAGAGAGATATTTCCAGAAAAACGTTTTTGGAATAAATGGACAGAAAAACGTTTTTGGAATGACATCCGTCCAAATAGAGAAGGGGTCTTTTTATATATTCTGAGGCAACATTTGGGACCAGTATAATTATTAATAGCAATCTGAATTTTTCCATCAAAAATTCAAATGCCTTTTCGTTAATTTATTTAAATAAAATTGGTGCACAGTAATAACATAGGCCACATAATAAAATAAAACTAACAGTGTGTTCTAGAGTTGCGCATGCATATGCCAGGGCTGAAAAGGTCATTTCCCTTGCCAATGAGAGCATGTCTTCCTTCCTCAAAATGAAGAAAGATGAAAACCAAGAAAAGGGCAAAAAAGGAAAACAAAAGGTTGAAAAGAAGATAACTGGTAAAAGAAAGGGCAACAAGGTTGTATTCAGTGATGATGATATAGCAGAGGATGAAAATGGTGATGCTACTCTTGCCGGGTTTTCTGGGGATGCTTCTGATAGATTTATTTCATGCAAAACCATATCGCAATTCATAAACCCTAGTCCTACCATGATCCTCTAGTGAACCCTAATATGAAATTTAAATTTACCTTGATCCATAACCATGATCTTCTAGAGAGACACAAGCACCGTTGATCACCGGAAGCCCTTAGATTTCCAAGTAATCTCTCTCTGGTCCGATGGAGAGAGCAAGAGAGACGGCAGCAGCAACACTTTGTTCTACACAAGAGAAATACCCTAATCACAAGTTCTTTTCCGACAAAACCTTTTCTAATCTCTCAAACCCTTTCTCTAATCTCTGTTATTTTATTCTTTTGGGAGAGATGGAGAAAATGCCAAAAGTTAGAAAATTGAGAGAGAGCAATTAGCTTTTTAATGCCAAAAATGAATAGGCTTGAATATGGCATGAATAGGCGCCTCTTGGCTGTCAATTAATTAATTAATTAATTACTGTAGCTTATTTTCTTATTGGATCCTTAGCGGGTCTAAATTCAGAACTTGTCTTATTGGGTATTTTCTTATTTACCGAACATTGCCGTATTTAATTGTGTTCCCCAGGGACCAATAGCATAATTGTATTATTTATAAACTTTATATAATTTAGACCATCACTAAATCATAAAGTTATTAATACGCATTCTACACATTAAAGGCCCCACTTCTCATGACACATATTGAACCCAATAAATAATACTTAATTTGATCACTTCATAACGAATCTAATTAGATATTTGACAGTCTAATATTCAATATATATTTATATTACATATAAGTCCATATATGTTGTAATTAATTAAAATTAATTCCAACAATCTCCCACTTGGGCTATATGTATATCCAAATAATATATATATTGATAAAACCGAATTGAGTACTCAAGCTGTGCTATCAAAGCCTTTTGTGTCATCAACCAATTCCGTCCATCAATCATATTCACAAGGACTTAAGCAGTATTCGTCTCATAAATCGAAACTAAACCAACATAAATCACTGTGTAAACATAACTGAATGACATGAATCATGAAGGGGATGTGTAGTTTGGGAATTACATGCAATGTGATCTACATGCCTATCTCCAATTTGGTCACTTTATCTTAATTTGATTTTGAGGTCAATCATAAATTCAGAGTGCATAATAAACTGAATAACTGAAATCTGAATAACTGCATGATACATACAAATAACAGAATATCAAATTAAAGTTAACTACATGATATCTGTAAAAGTATATCATATGATACATAAAATACAGACTCCCACTAAATCTGACAATCCTCTTTAACACAAATACCCATGTGAGTAACATGCTCGTGAAACTATTTGGGTACCAATCCCTTAGTCAGTAGATATGCCAGCATGGAAGCTATACCAATATGCTCAATACTTATAAGACCACTCTGAACTCTTTCCTTCACAACAAGAAACTTGATGTCGATATGTTTGGATTTCAACGAGCTCCTGTTGTTGTTGGAATATAGTACTACTGAATTATTGTCACAATATATCTTGAGTGGTAACTCAATAGTATCCACAATATGCAGCCCAGTGACAAAATTCCTTAGCCATATTCCATGGTTCGATGCCTCGAAACATGCAATGAATTCGGCTGCCATTGTGGAAGAAGCAATCATGGTTTGCTTTGCACTCCTCCAAGAAATAGCTCCTTCAACCAAAATAAAAATATAACCAGATGTTGACTTCATGCTATCCACACAGCCCGCAAAATCAAAATCAGTATATCCAATGACCTCAAGCTTATCTGATCTCCGATATGTCAGCATATGATCCTTCGTTCTTTGCAAGTATCTAAGTACCCTTTTGGCTGCTTTCCAGTGATCCATACCAGGATTACTGAGATACCGGCCTAACATTCCTGTGATGTACGCAATATCCGGATGCGTACACACCTGAGCATACATCAGACTTCCTACTACCGAAGCATATGGAATCTGGTGCATTTCTGATTTCTCGAGTTCTGTCTTTGGACACTGATTGAGACTAAATTTGTCTCCTTTTGCAACAGGGGTATTTCCTGGTTTGCAATGTTCCATACCATATCGCTTAAGAATTTTATCGATATATGCTTGTTGTGAAAGCCCCAAAATACCCTTGTTTCGATCTCTATGTATTTTAAGGCCTAACACATATGATGCTTCACCAAGATCTTTCATATCAAAATGCTTGAAAATAAATCTCTTAGTTTCACGCATCATGTTTATATCGTTACTGGCAAGCAATATGTCATCAACATATAAAACCAGAAACATAAACTTACTCCCACTGAACTTGTGATATATGCATTCATCCACCAAGTTAGGCTCAAATCCAAATGAGACAATTACTTGATGAAATTTGAAATACCACTGTCGAGACGCTTGCTTGAGTCCATAGATGGATTTATTTAATTTGCAAACCATCTGCTTTGAGTTATTGTCATCAATCTCAAAGTTAGGTGGTTGCACCATATAAATGATTTCATCAATGTCGCCATTGAGAAACACAGTCTTAACATCCATCTGGTGTAACTCAAGATCAAAATGTGCCACTAAAGCCATAATAATTCTGAAGGAATCTTTCATAGACACAGGTGAGAAAGTTTCCGTAAAGTCAATGCCTTCTTTCTGTGTAAATCCCTTAGCAACAAGCCGCGCTTTGTATCTTTCCACATTACCTTCTGAATCCTTCTTGGTCTTAAATATCCATTTGCAACCAACAGGCTTCACACCTTGAGGTAATGGGACGATATCCCAGACTTTGTTGTCATACATTGACTTTATTTCCTCATTCATGGCCTCGATCCATTTCTGAGAATTCGCACTTTTCAAAGCCTGACGGAGACTGAGAGGGTCATCCTCCATCATGCCAATGTCGAATTCATGTTCTTGAAGGAACACAACATAATCCTTAGATATTGCGCTTCTTCTCTCTCTTGTGGACCGCCTTAAAGGCACTTGTTCTTGAAGTTCTTGAGGTGGTATAGGTTCCTCTTCAACATCAACATTGTCTTGTATCGGATTCTCTTCCACTTCTGGAGGTTCATTAACTGTAGGTTCATTCACTGTACGATCCTGAACCAATGAGTCTCCAGATATTCTTATTACAATTGGTACCGTTGTCGGCGCCTCTTGTATAAGAGAATCTTGTTTCTCTTCAAAGACAATTTGATTTGTATTTCCCCCTTGAACTATAACATCCTCAAAGAACTTAACTGTATTTGTCTCAAAAATTGTTCTATTAGTGGGATTATAAAATTTATACCCCCGGGACCTTTCTGCATATCCGACAAAATAGCAGCTAACTGTCCTTTCGTCCAGCTTTTTCTCTTGTGGCCTATAAGGCCGAGCTTCAGCCGGACAACCCCATATTCTAAAGTGCTGAAGACTAGGCTTTCGCCCGGTCCACAATTCATATGGAGTTTTGTTTGCTGCCTTAGTCGGTACCCGATTCAGAATATATGCTGCTGTCTTAAGTGCTTCTCCCCAGAGGTTCAATGGAAGCGAGGTATGAGAAATCATACTCCGCACCATCTCCATTAATGTTCGATTGCGCCTTTCAGCCACACCGTTCATTGCGGGCGAACCCGGCATTGTATATTGTGGCACAATTCCATTTTCCTCTAGAAATTTAGCAAAAGGCCCTGGACATTGTTCTCCTGAGCCGTCATACCGACCATAGTATTCACCACCACGATATGATCTGACGCCTTTAATCCTTTTGTTGAGTTGTAACTCAACTTCAGTCTTGAAGGATTTAAATGTGTCCAAAGCTTGAGCCTTTTCTTTAATTAAAAATATATAACCATATCTAGAATAATCATCAATGAAACTAATAAAATATACATGTCCATTTCTAGTAACTGTAGGAAATGTCTCACATATGTCCGTATGTATCAGTTCAAGGACGTTTGTCATACGATTGGCTGTATATTTGTGCATGCTTGTTTGTTTTCCCTTAGCACACTTAATGCACGGACCGAGATCCGACATGTCTAAGGGCCGCTAAAAAATCACTTTGAATGAGACGTGTTATTCTCTTTTGAGAAATATGACCTAAATGTTTATGTCAAAGTGCAGCTGAATCCTGATGTGTTAATTTCTGTCTAACGTTTCAAGTTTCATTATTCAAGGTCTCATTATAGGAAGCAATAGTATCTAAAGCATAAAGATTATCCAAAACAGATAGAAAACCAGAAGCAACCAAATTAGAGTTTTGATACAAACCAAACTTTCTATCTCCAAATGAACAAGTAAAACCTAATTTGTCCAATGCAGAAATAGAAATTAAGTTCCGCCTAAAAGACGGTACAACAAAAGTATCAAACAAATCCAGATACAAGCCAGTTTTCAAAAGTAATCTAAAATGCCCTATAGCTTCAACTTCTGCCTTGTTTCCATCGCCCACATAGATGTATCTTTCACCATCACTTGGCTTCCGGTAACTTCGGCAACCCTGCATAGACACAGAGATGTGAGTAGTTGCACCCGAATCTATCCACCATGTGTCTATTGAAACTGAAACTGTATTAACTTCTTCACAAACAAAAGAAAAATTAATACCTTTCTTGGCACGCCATGCGTGATAGTTGGTACAATTCTTCTTTACATGCCCTTCAGATCCACAGAAGAAACAACCCTTCTTCTTTTCTTTATTTGGCTCCGATCCGGTAATCGGTTTTTTATCCTTCATGGGCTTTTTCTGCGAGCTTGTAGTTGCAGCATCCGAATTGGCCTTACGTTTCTGTTTTCCTTTTCCTTTAGAGGTAAAAGCAATGTTTGCGCTTTTGCTCTTGTCCGATTTCAACCTCTCTTCCTCCTGAACACAGTGCGAGATGAGTTCATTAACTGTCCATGAGTCCTTCTGACAGTTGTAACTCACCTTAAACTGTCCAAATGAGGTAGGAAGAGAGTTAAGGGCCAAATATACTAGCATATCATCCGATATATCTAGTTTATGTCCCTTCAGTTTTGAAGCGGTATGCATCATTTCAAGAATGTGCTCCCTGACATTGCTCTTACCATTGTACTTCATTGTGCAGAGTTTGTTTAATATAATGCCTATTTCAGCCTTCTCATTTCTTACAAACCTCTGCTCAAGTTCCTTAAGATAGTCTTTAGCAAGAGTGGAATCAGAAACTGGTCCCCTAAAACTTTCAGGAATGGTCTTTTGCATGACCCGGAGACACAAGCGATTTGACCTCATCCACCGTGCATGTGCAGTTTGTTCCTTTTTAGAACTAGTGGCATCAGGCACAATAGGTTTGGCCTCCTGCAATGTTATGTCCAGGTCAAGGCACCCAAGGATAATCTCAAGATTATCTTTCCAATCCTTGTAATTAGAACCCGTCAACATCGGAATGCTATTTATGCCAGCTGTAAGATCTGTAATTGTTGCTGAAAAATATTCACAAAGAACGAATCAAATTACCGAATTATAATAAAAAATCAAAATAAGGCATATTCCATCAACTAAGTATCTTCGAACAATAAGTGCCCTTTGGAGTCAATTATTATTCTAAGATAAATAGGTGTAGTAATTGAATATAACAGTCCATTTGATGTCAATTAGTCAATCTTCCTTTGGGCCGATTAACTAATTACATCCAAAACTTAATGACTATTACCCATTCATTACCACAAGTATACACATACAATATTTGACTATTGTCTTTCCTTTGGGCCAGTCCAATAACCAAAAATCATAAGTATATTCACTGTGTATAAATTGACAAATGATCAACGCCAGTATGAGAGCTTACTTTGGCAAGATGATACTTTGATCAATCATTTTTCAAAATATATCTTAATCTTAAGCCTTTATAATGATTTAATATTATCCAAACAAAAAATGATCAAAATTTGGCTTAACTGAATTAATCATAATGGGCTCAAGAAATGACAGAAAACTATACAAGACAATAAATAACATGAGCCCAAATCATACGTGAGATAGTATGATCCAAGGCACGATGGTCTCCATTGTAATAATCCACTTGACAATAGCCATCATCCATCAGTCATGTAATCTTCTTTAATCTGACCAAATTACTACTCTAGCAATAAAGAAATTACATTGAAGTCATAAGAATAACGGTTCACATACCGCATAAATAATACATATAAGTGACATGCAAGTCACTTTTAATTATAAAATTAATTAATTCACAGGACACCTTAGGCCGCTTTTACACACATCATTCATTCATTCATTACAACATATCACACAAGGCAACATGATCATACTATTCACATATTTCATAACTGCAAAAAAGAGTTAGGAATAGAAAACAAAATAGGCTTCCTAACAGCGGCCTATATACAAATTAAATTACTGATCTGGTATGGTTCGGAAATAATTGCAGCGGAATACAGATCAGAAATTTGCACTATAAATTTTCGCCATATAATTAATTGCCTTGAATACAAAAATAATTGCACTTTTAATTTGAATCTGAAACGGTCCGCAATTAATTATCCTAAATAACAGTCCATTAAGGCAATTAATTATACAGATCATCTGCTTTGATTAAGTATATTTGTATATTTAGGAAATACAAATCTCTGGATTATTTCCTAAATAGTCTAATATTTGTATATTTAGGAAATACTGTCTCTGGATTGATGAGTGAAATACGCTGATCCATTAAGGGAATACCAAGAGGCGCATTTCAAGCAAGTTAATTAATTGGTGAAAATTTCCTAAATATACAAATTGGCTCAGATGAACCGTGTGAATATTTAGTAGTGTTATAAAAAATTAATCAAATTAACTCAAAAGCATATATGGGCTCAGATGAACCGTGAGAAAATTTCCTAAATATACAAATTGGCAAATTAACTCAAAGCATATATGGGCTCAGATGAACCGTATGAAAATTTCTTAATTATGAATATTATTTGATTAATCTGTTAGGACTTTAATATGCTATTTAGGAAATTTTGTTTTAACAGATTAATCAAATTAACTCAAATTAGCAGAATATTTAGCGCACACATCAAATTAACGAAAATCAGATTTCCAACAATTGAAACAGAAGATATTAGCGCTATTAACAGATAATCAGAATGTAAAGATCTGAACCATAAATGATTTCCGAACCATAATAAGAATTAACGATTCAACTAGAGTAGGCTCTGATACCAATTGATAGATTTATTTCATGCAAAATCATATCGCAATTCATAAACCCTAGTCCTACCATGATCCTCTAGTGAACCCTAATATGAAATTTAAAGTTACCTTGATCCATAGCCATGATCTTCCAGAGAGACACAAGCACCATTGATCACCGGAAGCCTTTAGATTTCCAAGCAATCCCTCTCAAGTCCGATGGAGAGAGCAAGAGAGACGGCAGCGGCAACACTTTGTTCTACACAAGAAGAATACCCAAATCACAAGTTCTTTTTCCGACAAACCCTTCTCTAATCTCTCAATCCCTTTCTCTAATCTCTATTATTTATTCTTTTGGGAGAGATGGAAAAAATGCCAAAAGTTAGAAAATTGAGAGAGAGCAATTAGCTTTTAATGCCAAAATGAATAGGCTTGAATATGGCATGAATAGGCGCCTCTTGGCTGCCTCTCTTGGCTGTCAATCAATCAATCAATCAATTAATTAATTAATTACTGTAGCATATTTTCTTATTGGATCTTTAGCGGGTCTAAATTCAGAACTTGTCTTATTGGGTATTTTCTTATTTACCGAACATTGCCGTATTTGATTGTGTTCCCCAGGGACCAATAGCATAATTGTATTATTTATAAACTTTATATAATTTAGACCATCACTAAATCATAAAGTTATTAATACGCATTCTACACATTAAAGGCCCCACTTCTCGTGACACATATTGAACCCGATAAATAATACTTAATTTGATCACTTCATAACGGGTCTAATTAGATATATGATAGTTTAATATTCAATATATATTTATATCACATATAAGCCCATATATGTTGTAATTAATTAAAATTAATTCCAACAGCTTCTTCGAGCTCGGAATCGGATTCAATAGACAGAAGAAGAAGAAGAGTGGAAAAAATTGGTAAGAGGAAGGAGAAACAAGTCAATCTAATGACAGAAATGTGTCAAAGGAGGAAGCAAATCTGCTGCGATTCCAAAGGATCGCAGGGTCCTGCGATTCCAATCCCAACCATTCATTTATTGAAACCCAGGTATCTCAAAAGAAGTTAGTTTTTGTGCACGAATCTCGAAACATATGAACGGTTGGGATTGGAATCGCAGCAGATTTATTTCCATCAAAGGATAGGGATATGCTTGGTGGGAGAGGTGAGGAGGCTAAGAAGCGTGAGGCTGACTCGGCATTTGCATGGCTAGATAAGTATATATATGTTAAGTCGGGTCCCGGGGCCACGTCTGGGAACCATGAAGCAGTTCCGATGAATGAAGAGACGGGGAATGAGAGAAGAAGAGAAGATAGAATTAATGCAGATGCAAATAGAAAGAGGCGCAGACCGACACCTCGTTAGTAAGGCTCCTGTTTCGCTTTTATTTTTTCATCATATTAACGGTTGTGAAGATAGTTGGACATTTTTGTTGATACCTTTGATTACTTGTAATATCTACAAGCCAACCTTACAATGGTGTTATTTATGCCTGGCCACATTTGCAATTCTTGGACCTAACCAAAGAAGCTTATAATTTATGTAACTGAAGTCGATATGTTTTGCTTGTTCCATCTCAGTTCAAATAAGGTTGTAGCTCCTTGTAGACGCAGCATGCTTCCCTGGTCAGCTGAAGAGGAAAAAGCTCTTAGAGTGCGTTTTTTAATCATCATCATCAGTACCAGGATGAATCATTTTTCTTTTTTGTTTGACATTTACGTGAAATTTATGTGCGTTTCTGTATGACATTTGAGAAGCTATTCTGTTTGTTTATTGTGCAGGAAGGGATGCAAAAAATTGGGGTCACAGCTGATGGGAGAACTCCTTGGAGTGCAATTTTAGAATGTTATCGAAATGTATTTCATAAAACTAGATTACCGAATGATCTCAAGGACAAATGGCGCAATATAATGAAGAAAGAGAAAGAGGGTTTAGCTGATTGACATGACGTAAGTATTGTGAATATCTGATCTAGTTCATTTCCAGCTTTCTGTCATACTAGAGCTGAATTTGTGCTCTTTTTGCTTCTTAATTTTTACCTTTAGTGTGCCTTGAATTAGAACTCATATTTCACCTTGATATTACTTGATATGCATGTTTAGATTAAACTAAAGCTTTACATTGAAAATATTCTTTGTAAATCCGTAGAAAAACTAAATTCCCTTTTGAGTTAATGCAGAGGATACAAATTCAGATCAAATGGTTCCCTGCCATCCCATTTGGTAATTGGCCGGTTCCCGTGCATTTTCGAACAATTAACAAAAAAACATGTTCTACATCCGTTTTAAAAACTAAAAATGAAATGAAAGAAAAATCACGGGTTAATAACACACTCAAGATTCATCTAGTTGTCCAAGAACAAAAAAAAACATTTTGACACACTTCAACAAGGTTTATCATGCCATGAGTTCGATAACCGTTTATTACAATAACACAGTTAATAAAACCAATCAAAAGTAAAAGTTAAGAGAGGTAGCAACAATTAATAGAAAAGAAATTAAGATAGTTGATCCAATGAAAGCAAACTTTAATTTTCCATTGTTTGAAGCACACCAAAGCAAAAGTCACATCCAAGGACTGATCGACTGGAAAGGATGACCGCATCCAAGGACCTATATGAGATATGGAATTTTAAAAAAGAGAAGTCAAATTTTTTTTTTTCTTGAAAAAATTTCAAGAGAGATTGAAGGAGAAAGGGAGCTGAGCTGGCGCCAATAATGGCGATTATAAGGCGATAAAAAAAAAAAAGAAGAAAAAGCAAACAGAAAAACGCGAAAAAGTACAAAAATAAGAGAGAAATCGGAAAATAACAAAAAGAAAGGTAGCGTAGATAGGAAATGTCGAAGGTTGCTCTAGCTCAGCTGGCCCGATTGCGAGAGAAACTGGATCATCGTAAACAAAATAGGCCTGCCAGGCCGCCATTAATGGCAGTCCCACCTGGGCCTCGCAGCTACAAAGAAATTGCTACTCAGCCTAGCAAAGCTTGGCATATTAAATCCAAACCAGGCGATCAACACACCGCATCTCAGACAGAATCCAAATCGCATCTGATTCATCGTCGATTCTGCGATCTCTTGACACGATCGACTCGATCACAGCCGCTCTGTCTCAAATGTGGTGCTTCTGGTCATCTGGCGCGATTTTGTCGGAATGCAACTCTTTGTTTTATATGCAACAAATTTGGGCATAAGGCGCGGGTCTGTACAGCTGTTACTCTTCAATTCCCGCCCTACTCCTCCTCTAATCCTGAGAAAACCTAGATCCATCGCTGTTCGACGCGAAGCTTTCCAATCCAGGCGACTGAGATTTAAACCAGCAATGGTGACTCCTTTACGCACTCCGATCATTACTCTAACTCCGACAGCTGAATCGGAACTCATCGAGCAACAGTTCCAGTTGAGCTTCATACTGGACGATATCGCTGGTTGGGGGCCAGAGAAGGTCGAGCAAGTTATGCAACGCAGATTCCGGCGTGCTGACCACCGCTGGATTGCTACCGTGTACGAGGAGTTCCAATACTTGATTCAAGCTCCAACCAAAGTGTGGCTAGACTCCGTTGCCTCTCGTGGTTTTCTGATATTAGACGGTGTAGAGTTTCCGGTATTAGCTTGGGAACCGGATTTTGAAGAGGGACTCGACCTCATTCCCATTTGGGTTCGGCTGAGGGGTTTCCCCAAATCACAATGGGCCTGGACTGAATTGGAGAAGGTCTTCAACCCACTCGGTGCTCACTTGCTTGAGCTTGATCCGGGAACGGGAGCACGCTACGATTGGAGATTTATCCGAGCTAAATTTGGGGTATGCGATCCAAAGTTACTTCCTCCAGTGCACTATGTCGAACGACTTACTCCATCAGGTAAAATCAAAGTGTTCGATATATCAATTGAGGTTGAAACTGACACTACGGAGAGTGTTCATGCTTGGCGAGCTAGACTCAATGGCCGGCCATTTCCAAATGGTACAGAATTCGGTTTGCTAGGCGATGTGGATGCTGGTACAGAACAGAGGCAGGTGGAAGGGGCTGATACCAGTACCGAAGTGCCGCTGGAGAATCAGGAAGTTCACCATGGTGATGCTGAGATGGAAGATGAACCTCTGGTTCAGCCAGGGCTGATTACACCGGGCTGCAAACCGGGATCTGGTGGTGGCCTCAAGCGCGACGAGGAGGATGGTGCGGCTCCGGGGTCAGGTAAGAAGGGCACGGTTGGCAACACCCCTAAACGGGTGGGCATCTCTAAACCGAGTTCTTCTGGCACTAAACAGATTCCGAGGTCAGGTGGTTCCGGCTCTAGACCCATCAAAAAGCTGCTCTCGCCAGTTCCCTCCTCCTCACCTATTCCTCTCTCCCCTAACCCATTCCAGCCTCTCTCTCCCGCCAATCCCCACACTCCTACTCCTGTCGATACTGCTGAACCGTACCAGATGCCATCTCAAACCAGTTCGGGTATCTCTCTGAAACTGAAGAAGACTTGGGGTTCTAGGAAGAAACACAGCCCGGTTATCATAAAGAAAAGACTCACCATTGGCATGGCTGCTCGTCGCAGAGCTGCAGCATTTGAACCGCCGCTCCCCTCTCTCAACACCCCTGCAGTTGAGGAAAATACTGCCAAGAAGATTGTCACTCGCAAAAGTTTGCGGGTCCAAGTCCAAGCTGATCCACTCTCTACCATGAGTAAGGCGCTTAAAAGAGTGAGAGACAAAGAAGTAGGATCAGCCAGCACTACAGGTATTCCGTTATTGCGTAGTTTCCCATATAATAGACTAACCGTAGCTGAAATTAGTGAATTGTTTCAGTTTTATGGCATTCGTTTAGGTAATTCTAGTAAAGATAAAGTTCCAATCATAGAGGCAATTCAACATATGGATAGAAATTCCTTTGAACTTGTAGTTAAAAATATTATTCAAACATCTAAGGCCTCCAATGCTCCTGTTACACTTAATTTAGATGTCATAGATGATACCGCTATATTAGTGACAAGTGGTGACCTAGTTGATAGATGAATCTCCTTAAATGGAATTGCCGAGGATTAAATTCAAATAGGAAAAAAACAAGTATTACATGAACTAATTAGAGATAATCATATAGATATAGTGGCTGTCCAAGAAACTAAAAAAGAAGATTTTTCTTTGCGCTTTCTAAGAACCTTATCCAATAGAATTGATGAATGGCAATGGGTACCATCTATCGGTCATTCGGGTGGTATATTATTTGGATGTGATAGTAACAAACTAAAAGTGCTAAGGTTTAATATACATAGATATTATTTAGATGTTCTCTTAGAAAATAAATCTGATTCACATCATTGGCAAATGACTATTGTATATGGACCTGTTATTAGATCACTTAAAAAAGATTTTTGGGAGGCAATAGATCAAATACGAGATCCTTCTCTACCTTATTGGATTCTTTGTGGAGACTTCAATGTTATTAGACATAAAAAAGAGATGTCTGGACCAAATTTTGATGTTAATATTAGTATAGACTTTAATTCTTTTATTAATAAACATTCATTGGTAGAACATAAACTTCAATCTAGAAAGTATACGTGGTCGAATGGTACTAGATTTGCTTTGTTAGATAGAATATTCACATCTTTAGCTTGGGATAACACTTATATTGATAGTAGCATTTCTGATTTACACAAAAGTGGATCAGATCATTGTCCATTACTCTTTCGCATTAGTAAACAAGGAATCCCTAGTTCTCCACATTTTAGATTCGAACCAGAGTGGATCAAACAAGAAGGATTTACAGAATTGATTATCAAATGGTGGAGTGCATATCCTTTAGATCCCCATAATGTTGCGCTTAGTTGGACACTCAAATTAAAACACATGAAACAAAAACTTAGAGGCTGGGCACGAAACTATTATGGGGAAAAAAAGAGATTGAAAGCTCAACTAATTAAAGCCATTCATAGATTAGAAATCCTTCAAGAGTCTCATGAGCTAAGTGAAGAGGAATGGTTACAATGGTCTTCCATGAAAAATCAATTAGACAACCTTTATTTAGAGGAAGAGAAATATTGGCAACATAGATCTAAACAACAATGGTTAGAAGAAGGCGACCAAAACACTAAGTTTTTCCACGTAGTTGCGACACATAGGAGTAAGAAAAATAGAATTAATTCTTTAGAAATAGATGGTACTGTTACTACTAACATAGGACATATGAAGCAACATGCAGTTACTTTTTACAAAAATCTTTTAGGTACTACTGGTTTGAAATATGCACACCTTGAACCAAATTTCTGGGAACCTTTAGATAAACTTACACCATCTGAACAATTAGGTTTAGAAAAAGACATAACTGAGCAGGAAATTAAGGAAGCTCTCTTTGCTTCTTCAGCCCAGGGAGCCCCTGGCCCTGATGGATTTCCATTTCTGTTTTATCAAACCTTCTGGGACATCCTCAAAGAGGATCTCATATTATTGTGTGCACATTTCTTCCATCATAGATTAGATTTAAACAAAATCAACAAATCCGTCATTTGCTTGATCCCAAAGGAAAAGGATGCTCAATTGATTAGTAAATATCGACCAATTAGTTTAGTTAATTGTAGTTTCAAACTTATATCCAAAATTCTTACATCTAGATTAGAAACAATTATGAGTCGCATCATCGATGTTAGTCAATCAGCTTTTCTTAAGCATAGATATATCTTAGACAATGTTATCTTAAGCCAGGAACTTATACATTCTTGTCAGACCCAACAAAAACCTAGTGTGGTTATCAAAGTCGACTTTGAGAAGGCTTATGATAAGATACACTGGAATTACATCTTAGAGATTTTAACTAGTAGAGGTTTTGGATCTAAATGGATACAATGGATTAGAGATTGGTTATATAGTTCTCAATCATGCATCAACTTCAACGGCGAATTTACACAATATTTTTTCTGTAAGAGGGGGGTTAGACAGGGAGATCATCTATCCCCTTTCTTATTCATTCTAGCAGCTGATACATTGTGTAAGATTTTTCATAAGGGTAGACAGGCCAATAAATTGATAGGATTAGGACCTCCATGTTTAGATGGCAAAGCAATCACCAATTGTCATTATGCTGATGACACTATACTCTTTTTACATGCTTCTCATCAAAATGTGTCATCAGCTTGGTGGGGTATGAAAAGCTTTGAAGCACTCTCTGGCATTACAATGAACTTACAAAAAACTGAATTATATCCAATACACTCCGATGGGGTTCATTTTGCTGATACCTTCCAATGTAAAGTAGGAACATTCCCTTTTAAATATCTAGGCTTACCACTTCATAACCACACATTAAGTATGGACGATTGGCAATTCCTAGTTGATAAGATTGAGAATAGGTTACAAAATTGGAAAGGCCAACTCCTTTCAATAGGTGGTAGACTTACTCTTTTAAACTCTGTTTTATCTTCTATACCCTTATATACATTGTCAGTTTATAAGGCTCCTAAGACTATAATTAGAAGAATTAATTCTATTAGAAATAGATTTCTTTGGCAAGGTTCAGATAGGAGTAGGAAACGATACACTCTAGTTAATTGGACTAAATCATGTTTAGATAAAGCTCATGGGGGATTAGGGATTCTAGATTTGAATAATATGAATATAGCCTTGTTACTAAAATGGTGGTGGAAGTTTCAGGATGATAATTATCATGGTTTATGGAAAATTGTCATTCAACATAACTATTATCTTACAAACTACATACCTTTTTCATCTTTTTGGAAAGCAGTTATGCAATTAGAGAATTTAGGGAAAATTAGTGTTACATTTGAACCAGGTATTAACTCCTCTTTGTCCTTCTGGCATGCGATATGGATAGGTAATTGTAGTTTAGCTACGAAATATCCCCAACTTTACAAGTTATGCTCAACTCCTCAGATTACTATTAGTTCGGTCATAAACTCGCAAGGATCTAGGTTGCATTTTAGAAGACAATTAAGTGGTGTATTACTTGTAGAATGGCATCAGATTTTGAGCCTCATTAGCTCCTGTAGTTTTACACACTATATAGACAAAATTGCTTGGAGATGGGAACCTTCAGGATTGTTTTCGGTTAAATCTTTATACCACATCATTAATTTTAGAGGTGTTAGTAAAAATAGATTTGCTATTTGGTGGGAGCTTCCTCTTCCACCAAAAATTAGGATCTTTATGTGGTTAGTCATGCATAATAGAATACTCACTAAAACCAATTTGCATAAGAGAGGTTGGCATGGTGATTTACAATGTCAATTTTGCACTAAAAAAGAATCGGTGAACCATCTTTTTCTTACATGTACAGTAGCTCAACAAATCTGGGTTTGGCTAGGTAATTGTCAACAAATATACTCGCAATGGCACACTTGCTCTGATATTTTTGATTTTGCAGGTACATTACCCAACGAGCAGCAAATTGCATTCTTAGTGATATTCAGTGCTGTATGTTGGACCTTGTGGAAATATAGAAACTCGGTTATTTTTCAAAATTCCCCTTGTAAAACTACACGATCTATTATTTTGCTTATCATTTCTGTGTTTGAATATTGGACAGGTCATATGGACAAGAAAATTAAGGTGGCAGCAGCTCAGTGGTTGCCGGATGAGTTAGATGCTATTCCTTTGAGCGTGTGGGATCCCAGTGACTTGCAAATGGTGGTGTATCAGCCAGGGATAGGGCAGTCTGGGCACATAGGAAGGGCAGCTGGCTCGCCAGCAGATTGATGATATGACGCACACTCCTTTTTGCACACATCCGAGTCTAGACTTAGTTTCCTTTAGCCCCATTTTGACAGGAGGCTTAGCTTATGTGTTCTTTTCTATAACAGTGTTTTGGTGGACTTTAAAACGAAGAGCTTATATCTTTTGCTCTTTGTTAGCTTTTGTGGTCATTTTCTAATACTTGGGACATGATACTATGGACTTGTAAGTTACCGTTATGTTTCTTACATGAAACGGGCTCATATGCCTTTTTAAAAAAAAAAAAAGAGAAATAAATGGAATACTTAAGCTTAATTATAAACAAATAATATAAGAGCTAGCATTTGGATATCTAAAAGAAAGATTTTAATTTATTGTGACGCACATTAATAAATTGCAGCATCATCAAGAGCTCCATATAACTTGCCCAATCCAGCTCCAGTTTTTTTTTTATAAAACAAAATAAGCAGATCGAACACTTACATGACTAGCTACAACAGCAGAAATTGCCACATAAAACACAACACAACAGAACACACAAATTCCAACCAACCAGTAAGCTTCTAAATACAATACACAATACCAACCCTTTTTTTCATTTTTCTTGTTTTTATCATTTTTTTCCTTTTTTTCTTTTAACAAAATAGCAAATACATAGAAAGAGATTATTGTAAGTGAGAGGCTACAGGAAACTCATCTATTATTGCTTCTCTTCTCTTTTATTTTCAGCACAATTGAAAATTCATCTTGAATCTGCAGGTAGTTGAATAAACTATTGATTAACATTTGCAGTAACACCAAAATCACAATCAATCAAATCAAAAGATAGAGAACAACAAATTAACTTCATATTTTTAATCCACTGAGGTTTTTGACAAAAATGTCTTAATTCTGTCATAATTTGATAGTTTACATTAAGTTGTGTTCTACATGACTTAATTGCTGTCATTTAGAACTTGGCAAGCATAATAAAATACATTAATAAGATGCACCATATATATTTGTACCTGCTACATAATCATTGGTCCCAATTGAATTATTAATGTTTCTTGCACGTTTTCCTAGGTTCTTTTTCTCTACCTATTTTATTGCTTCTTTATATGAGGTCAATTGAAGTCAGATATTTACTTTCTAACGGAATCTCAAACACTGTGCTTTAATTAGCACAACATAAAAAATCTAGTACAAGTTGAAAATATTTTTGCCTCCAGAATACGAAACTAAGATTCGTGGGTGGAAGCATTTGATAGGATTGTAAAATATAAATTCTTTGGCTTGTGCAAATAGAAATTACCTTTTTATTACCGTATATCCTTGTGAGGAATGTGGGAAATCTTATGCCAATTTGGATGATTTGGATCCTCGCAACTCCTTGTGAACTCTTCATCGCACCCACAAATTAAAAGATGCTGGACTGATGGCAGCACATCTAGGAGAGAACTTAGATTTTTACATCCATTAATCTCCAGATATATGAGAGAATGAAGGCACATCAGATTGGGTAACGAGCGCATTTTACAATCCCAAAAGACAATTTTTGTAAGGGAAGAGAAACCAGAGATGAAAACCCATCTGTAAGACAATTTTTTGCACCATCAACTTTTAGAGAAACCAGAGATGAAAACCCATCTATTGAGACAAGTTGTTCAAGCAGTGAAAATCTGTAGATGGTAAGTTGTTGCAACTGGGGCAGCTTGTCAGTATCTGAATAACATTCGAGCTTATCACACCCATACACCTCTAAACGTTCAAAATTGGTCAACTCATTAAGCCCCTTAGTGAAGCAAGGTTTGGGCAATTACCTAGTTCTAGAAACCTGAGTGCCTTGAAATGACCGATCGATAGGAGGATTTACCATGGTTGGGATTTCCAAAACACGTAATTCTTCTAGGGATATTAAACCTTGTAACAATTCATCCGAAAGCATACAACCCCTTAGTTGAACTAATTTTAGAGTAATCATGTTGGTTTCCTAAAAATCAATTTTTTAATTATGATTTATAAAAAAAAATCCCCTAACAGATGGCACCGGACATGGGACTTCTTCACACAATTTTTTGTAACACAAGGCCCCCTTTTAGTTTAGTTTTTATAATTTCCCTATATTTTCACTTTTTGCCCATTCAGTGTGAAACTAAACACCTTTTCTTAATAAAAAATTGTAGTCATCAGTTGGCTAATTGCCTCAATTTAGGGGTCTCAAGGGGTACATACCGATCGGGTGGAAGGAATTTTATACGGTTATGTCATACATTAATTTTTCAGATATGCTATAACAAATTGGTGTTATGAGGGTACATTTAAAAAAACGACAATTTTGGAAAAAGAAAAATGAGAAATATAATTTGTTCGTAGCTCGAAGTTTAAAATTATTATTATATTATCTTTCTATTCACATACATATTTCATAAGTGAATCTTTAGACTCTAAAAACTTTATTTTGGTTGTTTAGTTTAAAATTTAATAAAAGTACGCGTCACTAAGTCAATTACTTTCAATCCACCACTTGGTAGTCGGTACGATGTAAAAGATAGAGTAATTATTTCTATCCCCATTCGTCGCCCATCTAACTACATTTCTATAACTAACTCATTAACCATCAAAGTCAAAGACTTAACTATTTCTAAACTAAGAAAAATTAATCCGAGCACTTCTCTCTCTTCCAACTAATCTCTCCACTTCCGTCTACTATTCCTCTCCTTGTTGCTTTGGAACAAGTTAATTTTATTTTTTCTTCTTGTTTAGAAAGGTCTGCTCTTTTAATTACGAAATGAGTATTTCTCTAGGTAATCTATTTCTCCTCCCGCTTAGATTATTCAACTTCTTCCATCAAAAGAGAACAATGAATCATATACAACATAAATAATATATTCATTTCCTTAATAAATGATAATTAATCTTTTGTTTGTAAGTTGTGTATATATAGCTAGCTAACGTGTGAGAACGTGTGAGAACTTGAACGGAGTTTCTTAACTTGCGAGATATATAAATTTATTTTATCTTCTCAACATCAATACACAAATTAAGGCTATCATGTGCCGACATGATGCGGAAACATCGATCAAAGCAGATCTGAGGTCTCTATTCATTTTATTTTATTTTATTTGTTCAGTTGATCACATGCTGCCGACAACTC
The DNA here is from genome assembly GCA_011114355.1 of Carex littledalei. Taxonomy (NCBI): domain Eukaryota; kingdom Viridiplantae; phylum Streptophyta; class Magnoliopsida; order Poales; family Cyperaceae; genus Carex; species Carex littledalei. The sequence continues at coordinate 43,390 of SWLB01000030.1, read as the reverse complement.
TCATGGAGGGAAAGGAACGCGTCCTCTGCATTAACTCAAAAAGGAATCTTTTGAGTTAATAAATCTGAACCGTCTGATTTTAAACGGAGCTAATCTGGTTTTTGACTATAACTTAAGAGGATTTTCAATATTCGTGGAGATCTAATCCGCACGAATCTTAAAACAGATCGGATGGTCGAAATTTATTAACTCAAAAGATTCATTTTTGAGTTAATGTGCAGAGGATACGAATTCGGAGAGAAAGTATCATAAATGGTACGCATGCATTGGTATTAAGATCTGCGAGAGTATCATCACATGTAGTGTCGCACCAAACAGTCTAGCATGCACAAACCATATATAAATGCCAACTGCGCCAACTGATCATTTGAAATAAGAATTACAGATATCGAGGTCAACTTCATTTATTTAATTGGTTGATATAGTCGATGACTCAGCTCGTCATGTGTTGTACTAAACGACAATAGAAAATGATTAATTAACATAGTTGTTGGAATGGGAAATAATCTTCCGATACCCTTCTTACGAATAAGCCACTTTATATATAAGTTATCTTTGAACCATTGACATTTTAACGTCCAGGTCCCACAAATGCTGTTGCCCCTATTAATTAGAAAAATATTATAAATAATGCAGACATGTATCAAGCATGATGCTTTTAGATAGATGGTATATCCCTTTGCCATGTCTTATTGAGTTTTTTTTTTTTTCTAAAAAATTTGACAGTGGCTGCCAGGTTGTATATATGTATTAAATAAAACAATCCAGTACATCCTCACCCGCAAGGTAGGCACCTACGTACACTCCACATGTTTTATTGAATTATGATTATTTTTATCAAGTCCTTATCTTTCAAACTGAGGTTTGTCTTTTAAAGATGTCAGGAGATAGATATACTCCGCTTACCTAATTTAAGTTTTTTGTCAATAAAAACCAAAATAGCTGTATTGGCCGATCAGATCTTAATTTGTATGACCCATTAATTTATTTAAAGATTATCTACAAGATTTAAAATCAAAAGCAAGACATGGATGTGAAGATGTGTTATCCAATTTCTACAATTTAGATAATACGACAATTACAATTAGTCTGCGAATAATAATTTTTGTGTGCAAGATATAAATTCGGAATCAAACTCTTAAATATATGTTCAAATGAAAATACATGACTTCAAATGAAAATACATGACTTAAGTAGGTGAAAGAATAAGTTTATATAATTTAATTCCATATAGGAAATTAAAAATGCTTTATTTAAAAATATAATTGCTTACAAACTAAAAAAAAAATAATAAGAAACAAAAATGTTTAAATATACCCTTAACCTATGTTACTCGGATACTTCAGTTTGATAGTCGTACCCGTATCGGACACTTATCGGATATGGATAGGGTACGATACGTGTCGGATACGCCAGCTGGCGTATCGGCTTATGTGACATATCTTAACTGCTCTACACCTTTACCACTACAGTAAATCATATTTCTTGTTAGAAAAGAGTGTCAATTATATTTAACATATAATTGGGTTATTGTATGGTCCCCATCTAAGATTTTTTTTATATTTAATAAGTGTTGAATTAATATTATAATAAAAAAAATAAAAAAATATATATTTAATAGGCGTATCGTATCCGAATTTTTTTAAAATTGTCGTATCGCCGTAGCCGTATCGTATCTAATACGATACCCGTACCCGTATCCATGCAACATATATAGCCCTTAATAAACAAAATCTACTGAAAAACAATACACGACAATAATACATCATTGTTGATCATTATAATAAAAAAGTTAGTGCAAATTACTCAGTATTAGTTAATAATTGAATATTTTTGGCCCTAATAAATAAACAAAGTTGATAGGTGTGGAAATAATTTACACCCTTTTACGATATTAAGTTGAGTCTTACTTCATTAGTTTTTTTCATAATAATATAGCATTACTCGTCATGAGAAAGGGGTCATTGACATTCTCATATCTATTATAACAAAAACTTTGTCAAGTCATAATGGCGCGTATTCATGTGACATGGAAGATACTTTCAGAATATGTCCTTGCACATCTAATGGCGTATTTATTATTAGTATGTAATTACTACCATACTTGCAAAATGAAGCCATAACTTTGCCATCTAATTTGAATTAGCCAAAATTTTGAAAATATTTCGTAAAGAGCAAAGTGAATTTGATGTGATTAATTGGAATCGAACGGATAAATTCACATGTTAGATAATTATTATATTAGTTTGGGACAATGATAACAAAGTTGGACTACTCTCTCCTAACTATTCAATATTAAAGTAGGACATGTTTATTTCTTCAAGCTGGCCTTTTAGCAATTAAAGTGAAACAATTGTGATATTGGCTCTTAGAGAATCCAAAAGTCATATATATGTACTCCAACAAATTAAGTTGCGTAAATACGATACAAGCTGGTATTGATTCATGTATGATAAATAATACTTGTATCATGTATGATAAATATAGCGATACAAGCATTTTAAAAATCTTAAAAGTAGCTAGGCTTCTCCATTTGTGATTTATTTTTATATTTTATTATTTTAGTGGAGCTTCACATGGTTGCCTTTGCACTAACCTTTTCTCACAAGTCTCCTCTTGCGAATCAATTGCACATCCCTTCCATTTCTCTATTTTATGAAATCTAGCGTCTCTGAATTGTTCTAGTTTTTCTATTGTGTAGACACATCAGCGCACCAACAACCACTACAGTAGAAATGTTGATTAATTAAACACAGTTATAAATTAGGGTTGTACACGGTTTAACAACCATGTCCGCAGGCATCGTGTATGAAAATATCGGTAAAAATAAGATTGTAGAACCGTGTACGCAAAAATATTCATACACGGTTTATAAGTTAAAATCGTGTATAAAAACGCCAAGCATACACAATTTTAATTAAAAAACCGTATATAATTCATATATTTTTTTAAATACCAATCAAATCTGACTTAGATCTGAATTCAATTTAGAATAATTATTTTAGTACCCACAGTTGAGTACCCGCATCGTACCCGCAGTTGATTCCTTCCCAATTAACTTCCATAACGGTATAACTAACTTTGTCAATCATTAAACCACCTTGAAAAACGTGTAAAAGATGAGTCCATTTTTTTTCTTTAAATACTTGATATCTTAAGTATGAATACTTGATGAATTATATATGAATATTTGATATCTTAGGTATGAATACTTTCCATTTTGTATGAATACTTTCCATATTTGAATATTTGATATCTTGAAAAACGTGTAAAACTATGTCATCATGGATCTCATTTGAAAGAGAAAATTGTGTAGAACACGTTCGTGGTTTTAAATTTGCAAAATTCCTCATAGATCGTCCCAAAAATTGGTTAGATTGAACGGAGAAAAAAAAAACCACCTTGAAAAACGTGTAAAAGATGAGTAGGTATTGTGTCCAGTTTTTTTTTAAATACTTGATATCTTAGGTATGAATACTTGATATTTTAGGTATTCATACTTTTCATTTTGTATGTGAATTAATTTAATCAATGAATGTAGCACTGGTGGTGTGATCCACGTGACTTTTTGGTTGTGGTCCCCAATGCAGTCTGACAGTTACTGCCCCCGAAAAGTAATGGTCCCCAATGCAGTCTGACACGTGACTTTTTGGTTGTGGATTTTTCATATATGTAGTTCATTGTATAGATATAAATACTTGTCTTGTATAGATATAAATACTTCACAATGTTACTATTAATACTTGTAAAACAAAATTACAGTTTTGGAACGGTTGTGTGGTCCCCTAATGCGGGTACGACGCGAGAATTTTTCAAAAAAGGTGCGGGTACGGTTATTTAAAGAAAATTCATATATCATATATGTAGTTCATTGTATAGATATAAATACTTGTCTTGTATAGGTATAAATACTTCACAATGTTACTATTAATACTTGTAAAACAAAATTACAGTTTTGACAGTTTAGGTTCCCAAAAACAGTTATGACAGTTTAGGTGCGGTCCCCAAAAACAGTTGTGACAATTTAGGTGCGGGTACAATGCGGGTACTCAACTGCGGGTACTCATATCAGCTTCCTTCAATTTAAACACTACATTTACCAATATACCAAAACACTAAACTAAATTTAAAAAAACTATGAATTTAAACACAACACATACCAAAAACACTACATTTACCAATATAAACAACATTTACAATTACATCACATAATATTAGTTACATGAACAACATTCTAACTAAAATAATGAAAATACAGCAAAAAAACCCTAGATCTAAGATGTTATACATTTAAATGAACATGCCTTTAAGAAAAAAATATGGCAAAAGAGTACAAAATTGAAAATTAGAAAGGAGAAAAAAATAATCTGAAACTTCAACTCAAGTTTTGAAGCACTTCTCTTTGCTTTTTCGATGTGATGAAACACATTTTTAATGCGTTACACTAATTGGGGTAGAATGTTGAAATCAGATACTCAAGCGAAATGTTATGCCCGTTTTAAGTTTTTTTTTTTGTCTCTGATCGCTAGTGAAGATGCATTGCTTGTTTAGAAGAGATGCTTCAGAGAAATATAGGGAATAAATGCTAGTGAAGATGCATTGCTTGTTTAATCGGTAACAAGATTGATATATATAGATGGTGGCAACAGCAGATCTGTAAGACTTCCTATGAATGATTTTTTTTTTTACAGACTGATAGTTTTAAGGGTCAAATACCATCTAACCTACCCGTTCTTCCATATATGATGATAATGTGCGCTTGTTCTTTTATAGTTGTCTTGAAATGGAAAACATCCCTATGTCTAATATACTATTTTGATTACAACTCTGTAACATTTTTGACTTGTTTTGTTCCTATTTTCTGGTTGACTCTTTTATTTTTCCTATGTTAATTATCTCTGTGTTATTTTGGTTTTCTGATGTGGTTTTCTACATAAAGCATAACATATGAGGCACTTTTATTACGAAAATTACTTTTGTCAGATTGACCAAGTAAAAAATAAATGATATCAGGTATCTGAGAAGAGTGCGCAAGATTGGTGTGCTGCTAATGGAAATATCCCTTATTTCGAAACTTCGGCCAAGGAGGACTACAATGTTGATGCCGCCTTTCTCTCTGCTGCCAAGGATGACGCCTTTCTCTCTACTCCCGAGGAGGACATGTTCATGTAAGTTTAAGCAAGCATTTCTTTACCAGCCTTACCAACATTTTAGTGAGGCTATGGTTACCTTGCATAGCGTACATTGGTCCGTACTACTAATTAATATTTTCGTTTAAAAGTTCAAATAGTCGATCTGAACCGTTCAATATGATTTTCATATCAAAATATACTTGCAGACTAAATTTTGCATTTTTAAGAATGTTTTTACTATTTTTTTTAGATAGGTAGAAAATCACTACTTTTAAATGGTCTAGAATCTTTAGATCGACTGAATTTCTACCCATCTAAGAAAATAGTAAAAAAATATAAAATTTTATCCACAAGTACATTTTCATATGGAGTTCATGTTGAATATTTCAGATCGATTGTTTGAACTTTAAAAATAGAGATATTGGTCTATAGTACGGACCAATCTGCGCTATGCATAGTACTGTAGCCTCACTTTCAACATTTACCTGCTTGATGTTAAGCAGCATAATGGAGATATATATAGTTTGAGCTGATAACTGAAAGTTTTCACTTAAAGAAAAGCATAATCCTTCATGAGGGTTCAAATGCATTTATTTTTGAAACTTTAATGACTTAAAATTTAAATCTTAAATGTCAAAATGAAGTGGTTAAATATGATCTATATCATTTCTCTATGCACACATAAAAGATTATGACATTTCAACTTTCTTTTCATTATTATCAAGAGAGGAGGAGGACGAGGACGAGGACGAGGACAAGGACAAGGACGAGGACGAGGACGAGGAGGACGAGGAGTATGATTTTGATAAAATTGAAACAGAGATGGATGTCTTATGTTTCATAAAAGAAAGAATATTTCATCCCGCCATCATATCCTTCATACAATCTAAAGGTCGTGAGGATTGGATAAACGAATATCTAAACGAAGTTGAGATATTCATCACGACAACACCCTTGATGGTACAACGTTCGGAACATAGGTTGCAAATAATGAGCCTTATGCTAAAAATAGCCACTGACACTAAATTTTTTACGAAGAGTTTATTAAAAAATAAAATCAGAGATAAGCAGAGACTTTTCTCTGATTTCCTAGGATCTCTAGAATACGCCATGCCAAAAATCCAAAATCGGGACAATACGTTTGAAAAGACCATGCAGTTCGCACATAAACTTATTAATTCAATTACAAACTCTCTCCATCATGTAAAAAATCTTGAAATGGCGCTTCTTGACCCAGAGGATAACTCAAGGTACTGCATACCACTGAATTTTGAGAGCCCAGAACTCCTCCTGATAAAAGCGTCTCCAGATTTTGTCAGGAGGGTCAAAGAATCTTCTGACATGGTCAACCTCATATTAGAGCTATCCTACCAACTGACTGGACTCCTTGATGACGCTGAAGAAATTGAGAAGAGATGTAGACATGACCCTCAGTCTGTTCTGCTTGTAGGGGGTCTCCTTTCGTTAAAAAAAAAAGATGCTTACACATGGAAAATGGTAATGGAAGATCTATCCATGAAAGGTAATGTTGATAGGATTATTGTGTACTGCCTTGGAGATTTACCTGAATCTCTTAAACAGTGCTTTATTTATTTAGTATGTTACCCGAAAGGTTATGAGATTCCTATGGCGTCTGTAACAAAGATATGGATTGCTGAAGGATTCATTATACCGGAGGAAGGAGAGACTAGAGAAGAGACAGTGAATAAGTACCTCGAGCAACTTGTTCAAAGGTATCTTGTAAAGCTCATCCTATCTAATTCTGGTTTGAAGGAAGACCCAATGCCAGCGTTAGAAAGACTACAAGTTTTGAAATTGCTGAGGTTAGAAAATGGAGCATACACGGGGGAGAAAATGGTTTGCTCTGCACATGGGTTTCCACAGTTGCAGTCCTTGAAACTTTCCCAATTGGAGAACTTGAAGATTTGGGATGTTAAACCGATGGCTATGTCACAGCTAACCAAATTGCATGTTGTTCAATGCCGAGAGCTCAAGAACCTTCCTGGTTTTGAACAAGTTAAAGATAAAGTTCTAGATAAGTGAAATGCAGCTTTGAGTCTCTTCCTTTGATTCAGTTTGTCTTTCTTTCTTTTTTTTGTGCATTTGTGTGCCTTTTCTATGTTCATGTTTAATGTGTGTTGTGTTCTTTGTATCAATGTTGTAATTATAATGTAATCTTATTGTTCTTTGTATCAGTGTATTAATTATAATGTAATTTGAGATTACATTGAGTTAATTGAATATTTTTAGTGTATTTGGTGTTTCCATTTATTTATATCAAATTGTATATGTACTCTTTTATTTACTAGTCAAAGTGTCCACACGTTGCAGTGGAGATTAATAGTATTATATTATTGTAATTTTTCAATGTATGTATGAAAATTAAGATGGCAGGTAGCAAATTATGAGGAACTTTTTAAAAATAGAAATAAATGAATTGATTTCAAGGGAACAAGCATCTATCACATTAGTAGAAACTTATTGTAAAAAGTGTTTTCCATCCTCCACCGAGGCGGTGCCTCAATTGTTCTCTTGAAATCAGTTTATTTATTTCTATTTAAAAAAAAGTCAATTATGAGCTCTTCACTACCTCTTTTTTGAAAACTATCTTTTCTTCTTCAGTTTCTTAGCTCCAACTTTTATATTTTATTTATAAACACATAAGATGCGTCTAAATTACAAAAGTCAACCAACACAAAAAATTATTTGAATGTAAAATAAATAGAAAAATCAATAGATCAATTAAATCCATTCAACATTTCAACATCTCAATCAATGCAATTCAAATATCACAGTAGATAATTTCAATTAATTCAACATTTCAAGAAACATGGATGCATTTCCCAGATTCATCAAAACATTTCAAATAAAAAAATCAATGCTTCACACAGGAACACATCAGTCAGTTCAACATATCACAATTCAACATTTAAGATGCATTTCACTCAAACTCGTCAATTTAAATAGTTCAACACATGAAAAGTTTACTCCCTATGTCATTAGAAGACATTTCAAGAAAAAAGACACATATTGTTCTTACCTGGATTTGCCCCAGATGGCATTGGCGAGAGGCGATCAGCATCTGTATCTTTGCTTGTGAGAATCAAATATTGTTCTTACAAACAGATAGTACAAACTGTTCTTACAAAGCATATTGTTCATACTGTTCTTACCTGTATTTGCCCCAGATGGCATTGGCGAGAGGCGAGAGGCGATCAGCCCTCACAATTTTTAATCATCACAACACATATTGTTCTTACATGTGCTATCTGTCAGGAAGATGATGTATATCTGATCAGAGCTGTAGCCCGAAGTGCCAACCACCAATAAACTTGTATTAAGTCTCCAACTAAGACCAAACCATGTGGCCTGAAGTAAGAGAAAGATAAGAATTAGAAAATCAAAAAGACCAAAATTACCGCCAAAAAATAAATTGTAAATCCATGATGGAAATCCATGTCAGAAAATCAATTGTAACTCAATTTAACAGAAAAGGACCAAAATTATCGCCAATGCCATGTCTTGGAAGTGCTTGAAGGGGATTGAAATATTGGTCCGCCATATGTATTAGTCAATACTATAAAGATAAAAGCCAGGATAGCACCAATATAGAATGCAACTCATGTTGGAAAGCATGAGCTGCTGTTTGAAATTATGGAACTTCCGTTTAATTCTTGCGGTGATTGGTTTGGTCAACATGTGGTTTTCCTCACAGGATACAAGTTTTACATTAACAGAACACACAACTCTCTTTTATTTATCTGTACAGCCAGCTTCCAAAGATAATAACCAGCACCAGGCCAACTGCACAAAAAGCCTTTACCTAGATTGTAGTTTGATTAAGCACCCAAAAATAAAAATAAAAAGAAAGAAAATAAACCTCTTGCTTTAACAACATGGCAGCAGATATCTCATAATTAACCTGGGCACCAGCACGAGCCTTCATGGCAGCAATTTCAGAATTAAAGGGCCTTGGCCATTTGATCCGAAATCTCAGCCATATCCTCAGATCGTGTCTGCCGCATATGCTCCGCTGCCCTCTTCAAATCCTCTGTTCGCATGTTCTTCATACTCTCAGTCGCCATCGTCACCAGATCTGGATTTGACATCATCTGCATCAATTTCCAAATTATTAGATCTGAACTTCAATGAGGATTTTTACCATAATCGATATGCTTTTACCATAGTTAATAGGTGCAGCTGATTTTGTCTTTGTGGAAATACATTCATATTTCGGCTGTTGTGATGATTAACATAGTAAGAAGCCTTTGGGAACTACCTAAATTAACATAGTATTAAAGCAAAGAATAAATTCATATTTCGGCTGTTGTGATGATTAATTAAAGCAGAGAATTAATAATGTCATTTATCGGTCGTTGTGATGATTCATTATCTAAAAGAATTAAAATTGGATGTCTTGGGTGTATTCGCTAGTATAAGGAAACATAATCATCATTAAATCAATGTTCTAATCAGAAATAAAACTTACCTGTTAGTTAATTTTGTAATTAGAAATTACACTGAGAAAACAATTGATGTGCTTGATGTAGACCTGTTTATTAAATAAAAAACGAAAGATAAATAAAGAATAGTCTAGTTAAATTAACAAAGTTTTTCTTGGCTCAAGCAATACAATGCAAATTTGCAACCAAACACATTGTTTGGCTGTTAACTATATCCTAAATCAAGTGGCAAAGGAAAGAAAGAGAAATTATCTGAGTGCACGCCGACAGAAAGCTCTGAAGATGACTGATAATTGCGATTTCTACCGACGAGGCGCTGAGTAGGATAAGCCCTAAACCATATAAGAAAACAAACAGAAATTAAACAAGTCGGTACCAGTACCACCATGAATGCCGGTACCACTCTGCTCCGAGTGAGAGAGAAGAAGAGAAAGGTACTGACCTGGAGTGGCTGAGAGAGAAAGGTACCTCGGTGGTCGAGTGAGAGAGGTAAGCGCGAGAGAGTTGTGTGGCGGCGCTGCCGGAGAGGAGAGAAGCATCATCGGTTTCAATTAAAAAAAGGGAGGCGGGGTCTGTGTCAGGAGAGGAGAGGAGAGGAGAGGAGCATCATCGATTTCAAATCTCTCCTCCAAAAGTCGGTGAAATTTTAATGACAAATCGAAGGAGGCCTCGGCAAGGAAAAAGGAGAAAAAGGAAAATAGGTTTTGTTTGTCTTTAATGGTACGATTTGTGTGTGGCGGGTCTATTTCCAAATGAATGTAGACTTCTACACAATAATTGAGATTTATAAAATCAGATGGTGATAAACGGCTGAGATTAAATCAATGAACGGCTGATATTTGTTCTGGACAGATAGGTGCTTCGGGATCCAAAATCCAACGTGGTATTATAAGGAGTAATGATAATGATTTGTATTGCATGCCTGTTGTGCTTTGATTCTAGAATGGTCATGATTTACACATGAGCATAGTTATTAATTGAATTGAACTTGATTGAATTATTGTTTTATTGATTAACGTCATAGTTTACAATGAATAACCACTATTTTATATATATAAAGAAGAGGTTGTAAAAGCTGTTAGGATGTAACAATTAAACAGAAGGAAAGTGCATAGGAAATATTATAAAAGTAAAAAAAAATTCTCATAAAAAATAATATATTTTTCGTAAAAATAGACCAATGAAAAGAATAATTATTCAATAATATTCATGAATGGTATTAAAATAGATTGAAACGGGATATATCATAAGAGAGCAAACAAGTACAAAATTCATTATTTTAGAGAAGTTGAAGGACTTGTAATTCACAAGTACGTTAATATTGTGTGGTATTTTAATATTAATTTTCATTTTTATTAATCATACCCTTTCTGTTATATATCTCATTATCTGAATGTTAATTATTTTTGTACATATAACATAATATTTCTTACCGGTATATCTTGTAAACCCTCAGACCAGCATATTTGCAAAGCTAATGTAAATCTGCAATAAATTTGTTTCTTTTTGCTTTTTGTTAATTAATGAGAAACTACTTATGATATAAAAAAAAAAAATTGAATCAGGTTCGCATATTTATAAGTAACCGGCCTTAATAATTAGATTCAAAATTGGCTACAATTATAAGACCGACCTTGATAATCACATTTAGGATTGGGTAAAAGTCCGATCCTTATAGCTACGAATCAGGATCGGATAACAGTTTAATCCTGATTACTCTTACTTACATTGTCGCTCTCATCTGGATTGCCCCTAAATCCGATCCTAATTGTTATTTCTGCACTAATGCACATTAGTAAATATATCAGCAAGTTAGTCCTTGCTACATACATATGGTATTTCAATTTCAATTGATCGTACTTTCTTTCTAACGAAGTGACAATCGATATTCATGTGTGTCGTTCTTGTTAGGAAATTTAAATTAAATAAAAAAAATTACCTAAAAGATGGGTTGAAAGTGAGGGATTTGAGTGAGTTGTGAGGGAGAGAGAGAGAGAGAAAGATAGGTATTTATAGGGTCTAAAATAACCAAAAAAAAGTTTGTGGTACTGGCCATTAAATGGCCGATAATGGATTAAAATTGATACCGGTTATTTAATGGCTAATTTGGATATTTTTATCAAAATCCAGCTAATTAAACTGAGTATATTTATAAAAATGTCAGGGTATCTTGCATTGAAATTTGAAATGAGTATTAAATATTCTGATTTCGAGGTGTACATGCATCAGTTGACAAAAACGGTTGGAAAAATTGCTATATGCGCGGCACAATTACTGTTCTCTGTTTCACAGAAAGAAAATAATTGATTTTCTAAACTGCTCAGAATCAGAAACTATTTCATTCAATCTCTTTTTTTTCTTTTTTTTTAACAATTCATCTCCTGCTTACATAATTGTGATACCTAATACAAAATCTATTTTAGACCTCCACTAACTCCATAACATTCGAAAATTGCATGCATGCCTTAATTAACTCTGCTAATTATAGAAAAATGCTAAATATAAAAATTGACACACATCACGCTTCTGACTACTAATTTTAGAAAATGCTAATCACAGCAACTTTAATCAATTTTTTTTAAAAATAACATGCGGCTGTGCCACTTATCTCGACATCTAATTATAAACTTCAATGTTAAATCTAATTTAACATGAATAACGTGTTTAGATAGAATTAAATTTTCTAAATTTAATACATATAATGGCTACCCAAATCTCTTACAATATATTGTATGCATTTCTCATTAGATATCATATCACTTTCTGAAACTTCTCTTAATTTTACCTTTCTTCGATCTCCTAATCGACCAAACGAAACCAAAAAACTAGAAAAAGAAAAAACCATGACCATTGATTTGTCAGTTAAATTTCAACTAGGACGAAATAGAGCTTTATTTTAATTCAAGTCTGCTGAGTTTAGACTTTTAATATATCATTTGCTTGTTTTTTGTTTTAAATCCAATCTGTTTTTTTTATTGAAATAAGATTATCTGTAAATCCAGCATCTATTTTTTCAATCGTTTTTAAAACTTATTCATACGTATATGCTGTGCACAGAGATAAAAGGTTATTTTATATTTATTATATATATTAGACTTGTTATGTTCGATAAAATGCCCCACTTTTTATAGTACTTGCTTTTGTGCTCTCTAATATCTGTCATACTTGCTTTCCGGCTGTCTGTTTTGGAATTGTTGTGCGGATTGAGTCCCATCAGGGTTCCTGGCTTATTGGTTTTATTTATGGAGATCCGGATCATGTCATTCACGAGTATCTATAATGGGAAAGAACAATTAATTTATCTTGCATATACTAGCTATCTTCTCTATCTTTGCATCGATCAGGTCTAGGAAATTAATGTCACTGGTGGTGCTCTGTTCAAAACTTAATATGGTGGTGCTCCAGCAATAGGTCAGCCGAACAAAAGCAGACATAGAGTTGGATGAAAATTGAAAAGACCATTAGTCAATAGTCAATACGGACCATTAGATAGAAAACCCATTGGTGTTTTCACTATTCACACGTGGATGACGGAGGAGAAAGACACATGGCTGTTGCCGCATAATGCCCTCATTAAAAGTTAAGCAAGTTGTTCATCCCAAATAATCACAAATTAAGGCTTCTTAAGGAAGCAAATAAATATATTATTAAAATAAGTTTTAATTGGTTATAGTGGATAAATACAGTGGGCTCTATGATCCGTTGTGATCTCGCTTTATGTAGCTTTCGTGTAGAAGATTAAAATTATGTTGCTTTTCACCAGAACAACTTGCTATATATATAGTTACCGCCACATGCTCTTTATTGTTGACAGAAGAAACAATTAATTATCGTCATTTTTGTGGAAAGGACCACGTAAATTAAATAAAATGCAAAATTTTAATTACAAGAATTAATTTAGACACTTCAACTTGTATTCTTTATTGCGAATATGCAATTGAGTTTTTTTTTTCATAATATTTTTCTTATTGCTACGGGTAAAATGAGCTCTTTATTGAATGTTTTAGTATATTACTAGCCGCTTGATGATTTTTGGATACTTGCATTATTTTCATTCTCTTAAATCAAAGTATTTTTTGAATATGTGTTCATCAATTTTTCAGATATTTTTTGTTTTATAGTTAGAAATTAATGCATGCTCTTTGGATCAAAATTTTATTTGTTCTTTAAAATACAATTTTTTGTTATTTTCTCGTATAGTCTTTAGAAAATATTGTGACGATATTATTTGTAATTAATTAATTAATTCTACCATACACCTTCAAATTTTTTTAATTGCTCCATGTATTTTCTAAACATTGTTAAAATATTTTACTATAAATTGTTTTTTGTGTGTATAATGTCGATTAGAACATTCTAATTTATGTAATATGTGGTAATATCGTGTATAAAAATTTTATAATGAAAACAATATTCTACAAATTTTTGTAGATAGTTGTAGGCCAACAAATATCATGATAATTTATGCTTAATAGACCGACAAATTAATATTCATGTTAACTTGTATAGGTTGATAATTTTTATTGATATAAAAAAAATGTGTGTTTTCTGATTGGAGTTTGAAGAGTTGGAAAAACGAGTAGCAGGATCACTTGCACATTGTTAAACTGCCCTTTCAAGTTTGAAATAGTTGTCTAGCACAGTTGGTAAGAAAAAAGTTCTAGAACTGTTAGTTATTCAAAGGTCAAGAATTCGATTCCCTTCACGACTTCGCAGCCTCTGCAAAGGTTTTAAAAAAAAAAATGGTGGTCAATTAAAGACATATTTTCAACGGAAATAAGTATGTTGTTATTCCTAACAACAAGAACTTGTTATTCCGATTCCAACTGTTCAAACTTTTCTATGCGTGAATCTCAATGAAATAATTTTTTCATGTACAAATCAACGGTTGGAATCGGACAAACAGGTTCTTGTTATTCTTAGAAAATTAAATAACATCATATTTATTTCCTGTATTTTGTAAATAATGGTACTAACGTGTAGGTGATAATTAGCTGAGTCTTTTTAATTCTCTGAGATATATAAAGAAAAATCAGAGGTTGGCAACTTTATATGGAACCGTCCGCCTTTGAGATGAATGTTGCTTATTATGTAAATTTAAATAAGTTGGGTAATGAATAGATTTAGGCAAAATGATGTTTATTGTGAAATCATAGCGCAGCATAGAAATTAGTTTAGTTTATATGCACTTAAGAGTAGGTCCGATGTCCATCGGACCTACCACTACTAGAATCTCCGTTTTTACCAACGGTAGTAAAACGCATTTCCAAGTGTGTGAAGGGCTCATGGAAATAAATCGACTTTTCTGACACCATAAACTATTTCCAAGGGGCCGCCCATGGAAAAAGTTACGCATGGAAATATTTCATGCTTGCCCATGGAAATGTACCATTTTCGCCCTTGGAAAAAGTTTTGCATGACCCGCGACCCGCCAAACAGACCAAAAATAATATTTTATTGAAGGCGCATGGAAATACTTAACCACTTGCGCATGGAAATAAGTCTGAACAAACTGGACATAGTTTTTCCATGGGCTGGCCGTTGGAAATGTTTTCTTCATTCTTATTATAATATTTTATAGTGAAAGCTCATGGAAATACTGGGACAAATGCGCATGGAAATGTTTTACAACTCCAGTTTATATTATTTTATGCCTGGACAGAGTTTTTCCATGGGCTGGCCGTTGGAAATGTTTTGTTCATTCTGATAATAATATTTTATAGTGAATGCTCATGGAAATACTGGGACAAATGCGCATGGAAATGTTTTACTAATCCAGTTTATATTATTTTATGGTTGAACATACTATTTCCATGAGCTAGCCCTTGAAAATGTTTTGTTTATTTTGTTTATATTATTTTATAATGAAGGTTCATGAAAATATTGGACCAAATGCGCATAGAAATTTTTTATTCATACAGTTTATATTATTTTATAGTTGGACATACTATTTCCATGAACTGGGCCCTTAGAAATATTTTGTTTATTTTGTTTATATTATTTTATAGTTGACCAAATTATTTCCAATAGAGCAACCGTTAGAAATATTTAATTCCTGGAGATAGGAACGTTTTTGTATATTTTAGATTTCTCTTTAAATTGTCTAAATAAATAAATCAGAGCAACAAACAAGCAATATTGTGATAAAGTGAAACATTAGATTGATAACTTATATTTTGGTATTTGGAATAAGCTAATATATTTAATTTTGATACAAAACATTGTGACAACAATCAATATTAAATTGAGAAGAACCGAAACATTAGAATGAAAACAAAAATTTTGACACTTTGAATAAGCCAATATATTTAATTTTGGTACAAAACATTGTGACAAATAATAGCAGTACATAAGATCTCCATTTGAATGCCCCTTGTGTATTCATGCAATTTATGTTTTGAAACATATGAGTGTGAGTAAATGAGTAAAATTAGTATAAAATCTAAGCAAATAATCATGTTCAACCCTACCAACTCAATCTTAGTGTCTCAATTCAGTGCCCAACAGTACCATTGCCGGTACGATTGTAAAACTATTATAGAGCTTAGTAACTTGCAATTTCATAAACGACATCACAGAATCACAGTCAACAATTATAGATATCAATTTTCACTTGGTACAGGAGGAATATATTAATTAACCTGAGACCTATTAATTAAACTCAATCGAGTAACATAAACAAGTAAATCTGTACGTGTAATTAATATATACACAGTAACACAGTTGAACAAACCTATCAAATTAATTAACACCAACTTCTTTAATTTTATAAACCAAACAAGAATGTGTCAGCACCCGCTTTATTCGACCTAAAACATTAAATGTGATAATTTTATAAACCAAAAGCAAACCTTATGCTATTTAACTGGACACCAAACTTGGTTACACCAAGTTTCGTGCTATGCAACACAACCATCCAATCTGAGTCACGTTTAGTAAAATAATGCAATATAAGTTTAATATGTCATATTTATAGCAGGTATTCACAAAAACAAGAATGGAAATTATAAAGGAAAAAGAGAGAAATATTTTACAAACATACCCTCCATAATATGATCTCATATCATAATTTGCCACAAAGTCTTTTTTCGCTGGCTTTCCATAGACACCTACCTGAGATTCTAGCCAGTATGGTGCCTTCTCCAATCTTAAAGGCCACTGGTATGGACAATGGGACCCACGCATAGTTGACTCAACTGGTAACTTGTGCATGCACGCCTGCAAGGATATATTCCAGCATACAATTGTTATAATACGGAGATCAACATAAGGATTAGATTTCAGAAGAAAAAATTAATTAACCTGTTATTTGTTCAAATATTTTCTATGCTTAAAAGGACTTCATCTTCCTAATCTTTTGTTAGAAATATAAATCTATGCATAGTACCTTAGCAGAAAAGAAACATTAAAGGGACTAGTAGATTTTTTACCAAATGAACTAATACAAGGTTTTCACAGCATATAATTAAAGTCGACGTAGTTAAATAATAATTAAAGGTGATTAGTAAAGTAATATTGCAAGGTAAATAAAAATTAAAGGTGTTTTGCAAATTGCAACCAACATTATACATCTGTAAGCCTCGAACAACAAGTCAAAGTGATCCCCAGGCCGCAAAAGCAGCTTCTCCATGCAACTTCCTTAAGACAAACATAAAGAAAAAGACATAGTACCAGGAAGTGCATGATGGCTTTAGGCACAGAATCTTCAACATTCTTCCTCACAATAACATAATATGATTTCAACAACAATTTTGTTATTGCAATTTCTAGTGCCTCTTGCTCCGTCTGGTGCTCTGATGGCTTCAATACTTGTATAATTTCATTTAACCATATAGGCATGAACCGAGAGAGCTGGATATCATATGATCCCGTTCAATACTATCTAGGTAAAACTGCACCAGGCACATACCTCTCTCAACTGGATGATGGATAGAGCCTGATCAAAAGCATTGATAGATTGAGCTGGGATACTATTATAGGCCGATTTATTCATTGAGAAGTTCTCTTTTGGAGCTGGTGGGGCCCGATCTTCTCCTCCCCAAAAAATTGAAGAGATACCCCAGCTTGAGGTGCTCTTCTCACCTGAAATTAAAAAAAAAAAGCATTCCTATATCAGATTTGCTCTAGGTCTCTTTTCTGAGGCCTTCTCAAAATCAATCCCATCCTGTCTATAACCATACTCCCCATTAAGTAAAGAAAAATAAGAAATCAACAACAATTGCACAAATTTCTTCACAGGTCACACAAACTTTGATTTGTTACCCACCAGCAGTTGCAATCTCAATTTGTTCCAATTTAGTCATTTCATCAAACACCTTGTGTGCACATAATCAAACACCGGTATACAACTAAAAAAACTACAAAAATAAACCTTGGCACTGTCAGACTTGATTGTTAGTTTGATCCGCCCAAAAATCAACCTTGGGAGCAGTGGTTTCTTCAATCGCAGCGGCCGATCAGAATCTGAAGTGGTGGAGGGAGAGGGGGGAGGAGTCGAGGAGAGAGAGAGAGAGAGAGACAGTGAAAGTGAGATAGTGAATAAAAAATCCAGCTAAGAGGAAGGCGGTAAGAATTGGTTTTAGAGGGAAACGAAGAGGAAGGCGGTAAGAAAGAAAAATTCAGCTAAGGAAAAAAGATGAATTTTTCAGAGAGGAAGGCGGTAAGAAAGAAAAATTCAGCTCTGGATGCAATAGGGGAACAAAAAAAATTGGGAAGTACAGATTTTAACAGAGCAGTTTTAGCTTCAAGAAGTTTGTTAAATATTTTGGATGCTCTTTAAATTATATATCAGTGTGCTGCATAAAATAAAAAGTGCTCTGCTAACAAAATCGCCCAAATGAAGACATCAGGACCCTTCATTGCTTATCGAACGACTCGGAACTTGATATTTACTAATTATGTGATGTATGTACAACAAATATTATGAAAAAAATTGAAAAAAAAAATTAATTTTTTTTACATCTTCTATGGCCAAATCATACTTGTAATTGTCAATTTTATAGACTTTCATCATTATTTGCCCCTTCAAATTTAGCAAATATTTGTGGACCGTTCATTTTTACATGAACGATCGACGGTCGATCTGTAATGAAATGATTTCAAATTTTTTTTTAAGTGATCTAAGAAAAATATTGAAGGTAACCAACACAAAAGTTATGAAGTTTAATTATATCTGAGCTTCGATCCGACGTGAAGTGTGTATAGCCCTTCGATGTTTCAATATTCTATCGACTCGATGGAGAGGTAAATAAAATTATTTTTTTGTCAAACTTTGATACAAGAAAATAAATGCAGTGCTCTTTAATTTCAACGGTTCCGATCGACTAGCGGACGACATATTTTCGTGCGCCTTCATTAACTCCTAAAGCAAGAGTATATGTCTTATGAAACATAAACTCTAGTTTGTGAGTTAATGAAGGCGCACGAAAATATGTCGTCCGCTAGTCGATCGGAACCGTTGAAATTAAAGAGCACTGCATTTATTTTCTTGTATCAAAGTTTGACAAAAAAATAATTTTATTTACCTCTCCATCGAGTCGACAGAATATTGAAACATCGAAGGGCTATACACACTTCACGTCGGATCGAAGCTCAGATATAATTAAACTTCATAACTTCTGTGTTGGTTACCTTCAATATTTTTCTTAGATCACTTAAAAAAAAATTTGAAATCATTTCATTACAGATCGACCGTCGATCGTTCATGTAAAAATGAACGGTCCACGAATATTTGCTAAATTTGAAGGGGTAAATAATGATGGATTTCTATAAAACCTACAACTATAAATATGGTTTGGCCATAGAAAATGTAAATAATTTAAAAACATTTGTATTGAATTTTTTTCATATTATTTAAAAACAATCTGATAGGTAATGAATGGTCCTGATGGCTTCATTTAAGAGGATGTGGATAGGTAGTCTCTATTCTCTGAGGTAACATAATATTGTTGTTTAGATCCGACCCTAGATGATGCATATGTTCTTTTAATATTCGTGCACAATAATGATCAAACGGTTCTGATCTAAACACAAATATTATTTTACCTCAAAGTTTATGAATTATCTCCAGTAAATACGATACAAATTCTTTTATTTTTTCTCTCTGGACTTAGCGAGATCTCTCCTCTCCTCTGTGTACTTTCTTAATAAACCAAGCACGATTGTACCAAAACCCAAAATTTTCACTTTCCCTCCTTTAGTTCCCTCCGAGCTCTCCCAAAATTCTTTTCATATCCCGCTTTCCTTCGCCGCTCTCTTCCTCACTAAACCCTAGCCTGCTAGCCGTCACCATCGCCACTCTCCCTCTTCCTCACAGATCGCCTGTCTCCCTCACCACGCCTCCGTCACCCCTACTTCGCTACCTCCTCCGTCGCACCCTAAAGTAACCCTAGCCACTACCTCGTCACACCCTAAACCCTAGCCACCACCTCCGCTGCTCACTTTCTGGCCGTGGATGCCTCAAACTCTCAGCCTCCAGCGAAAAATAAGCGAGTTGAGCATAGCTAGTTGCCCAGTCCATTAGATGCAGTGAATCCCCAAATTGGCGACGTTGAGAAGTCAAAAGGTTCAGCCATATCTCCTTCGCTCTCTTTTGTGAGATTAGTTCCTTAGAGAAGTGTAAATTTGAAGGAGAAGGAGAAGGGTGCGGTGCTCTGTCAATACTAGCTCCGACTCTCCCGTCAAATGTTGAGCAACTTTATTTATCAGCGATTTCCAAGCAAAATTCTTTGATCTTGCTCAGGTACCAGTCCTTATGCCAAATCAATTTATCTCTCCAATTTGATTTGCTCATTTATTGTCTTTTTGTCATGCAATTATGCACTACATGTGTTTGATGAAATTATCACAAACTATGGACGTCAATGGAAAGCAAAATTAACCTGATATATCTTGATCCGCAACTTTGGGAAGTGCAGGTAGAAGAATTAAGGAGCAAAAATCTTTTATGATGAAATTATCACAAACTATGTGGTCGATGTGGTACTGGCACACACTGGCCAGTATATTTCGTCTCATATTAAGTAGCACATTACTAAATTCAGGCATCATACCTGGTTTATTTGCAAAAATAAAGAATGAACAATTTCCTGCACACCACTGATTTTTTTTTAAATATATGTACAATTTCTAACACAGTGCTCTAAATTAAATGATAGTTTACATTGCAATCTATGTTCTCTCTCTCAGGTGCGTTCTCTCTCTCTGAGTTGCAATGCTTATTGTATTTTGGTTAAATCAAAACCCTTCTATCTGAGTTGTGGTAATTGGTACTGGTAAAATTTATGTGGTAATTGGTACTGGTAAAATTTAAGTGAATTTCAGATAAACCAGAAACTGCTAGTGACTTGTTACCTTCAAAACAAACCTTATGCAGCGTACAATATATTAAAAGGTACTACTATTACTTGCTGCTTATGTATTATGCCTTTTTCATTTGTTAAGTTATTTAATGGTAGAATTAGTAGGTATGTTGTAAAGAAAAACCAATGCTGCACTTATTAGTTGGTTCAATTAGTTTAGTTTCAACTTAAGGAAAGAAATGGACTCAGGAAAGTAGGGGCACAATTGGTAATATTAAGGATTTTGCATTTTGTGTTGACCAATAAATGCCATGATAATATTGGATAATTTTTTTCTTTGAGATAAATATTGGATGAAATTCTAGTCAGACTTGAGTTTAAATTGTCGAATTTACAATTTATTGGAAACTTTATCTTTTCTTTTGTTGATTTTATATGACTGTAATTCTTTGTAAATGATTAAGGTTTAAAAATGCCGCAGTCGAGGTACCTATTTGCATTATTGTGTTATAGAATGGATCTAGTTAAAGAAGCAAAAGCAGCTTTGTGCCCCCCTAATGAACCCAATTCAGAGGTACTAACTTACGTTTCTATATTATATTTGCTACTACCATACTGGTATCTCCCACAGTTAATTGCGTGTTTTATGCGAAAAGTAATTAGATTAAATGTATGTTCTGTTAAATATCACTGGTTTGTTGTGTTTGCCTAAAATGAGAAACCAAGGCAAGAACAGATTGTGAAATGATAGAAACTAGACGAGTGTGTAAGGGTAATCTAATTACTTTTTGTTGGGTTCAATATACTGTCACCACTCACCAAACCAAATTATGTAGTATGCTTCCCTCTACATTCTTCTTGTCCTATAATTAGATAAGAACATATTAATTAGTTTATGTTTTGATTATTATGATATTTAACTATAATGCAGCATTGCGGCGAGAGAAATGCAGCATTGGACTTGATTAAGAAGGTGAATAAAAAACTTCTGAATTAATTAATTTTTGTTGAGGGTTTGGCCTGGTTTCAAGAAGCAAGTAAATAAAGTAAATGGACTGTCAAATTTAGGAGGCTAATATTTGAAATTGATGTTTATACTTTTTCATTATTATTTGTATTTAACATCATGTTACCCAGAGCAACACATGAGACATTTGCTTCTAACTCGTACAACAAATTTAAGTACACAAAGGTTTTCGAAATCAAAGCTTTCACGCACTGCCTTTACAATTGAATTTGTAAAATAGGTTTGCAAACTTTGGCATCACTTATTTAAAATGGAAAATGCATGTCATGACACTTACTAACTTCTATTTTTGATACATTGAATTTCAGGATAATAAAATAGAGGTGTGATCTAGCTTCAAATTTGATATATAAGGTTGACTGATGGAATATCAACCCGCCCTTCTAGTGGGGGCAAAAATCTACATTTTAGGCATAAATAAGTATTTAGAAGTTATATCATATGAACATTTTTGGGGATAAAATAGTTTGTAAATTTTTGTTAATGGTTGGTGGGTATATTTAGAAGTTCATTTTAGTAAATGTTGTTTTAATGTTTTTTTGGTCTTTGGCACAATGGGTGCTTGATTATACTTTGTTGATCGATGCTTATTACGTTATTTCTCTTTATATTTTAATGTGTTAATGTTAATCTGGTTTAATGGGAGTGGGAAATATAAAAGTATCGGGTTGGTACAAGATTGATATAGGAGGATATTGTAGAAATAGGGATGCTGATATGATGTCATTTATAGTTATTATTTCCATGGGTATATATCTATGCAAATATTAACCCTTGGAAATACTCAGTGGGTTCCAGGTTTGCTATCCCTTGGAAAAAACTTGGTGGGCCCCACCTTAACCATCCTTGGAAATACTTGGTGGGTCCCAGGTTCGCCAATCCTTGGAAATAATCAAGTGGGGTCCACCTCAGTCATCCTTGGAAATACTCAGTGGGGCCCACCTCAGTCATCCTTGGAAATACTCAAGTGGGCCCCGTTCACAATTCCTTGGAAATAATCCTGACAAGGGCCAGGTGTGAAACTATTTCCATGCGTACCTTTTCCAACGGCCGTCGCATGGAAAAAGCCAAAAAAACTATTTCCAACGGGTAGCGCTTGGAAATAACAGTTTTTTTGAGTTTTTCCATGGAGGCTTGTTGCGACGGTAGTATTTCCAACGGCGGCCGTTGGAAATGACGTTTTTTGGGCTTATTCCAACGGGTAGCCGTTGGAACAAGCCATTTTTCTCCCGTTGGAAAAAACGGAGATTCTAGTAGTGTACTCTGGTTCGATGGGTTTAATCATCGTCAATTTGATTTAAGATTCGTGCAGAATGCTTTAAACTTCGTGCAAGTCTGTTTCAATTTTCGTGTACAAATCTAAAATTAGATCGGACGGTCATCATGCCGTTGAACCTAAAAGTAGGTCTTCTCGTTTATATGATGATGTGAAATTTGTACTTGCAAGCGTAGATAAAAAAAGAAGAAGGTAAAATCTTTATTGGGCCGGATTTGAAAGAGCGGGCCGAGATTGTATCAAGATCTGTGTGTCAGTGAGTAGTGAGGGAGGAGAGCGAAGGAGAAGGAGAAGGAGAAGGAGAGGGCGATCAATGTCTACCTCCTCCTCCTCCTCCTTGTCCGTGCCCGACTCTCCGTCGCCGCCGTCCTCTCCTGACCATTTTATGAACCCAACTTATTCACCTCAGAAGCCCCCGCCTAATTCACCTTCCCCTTCCTCTTCTCTCCAAGTGGGATGGTCCTACATCATTGAAACCCTAGCCGACTCCAAAGCCGACCTTCCTCTCCTCAAAGGTTTGCCTTTTACTGACTCTCTCTTGTATATTTATTTTGGTCGGATCTAACTCTCTTCTATTTCAGAGTTGGTGAATAGACTTCCCAATTTTTACACCCATGCTCCTGAATCAGTACAAGAGAGAGTTGCGTTGAGATATCTCGAGGAATGCGCCAGTACAGGTATTGTACATACCAAGGATAACACGGCCGGTGCTATAGACATCTCTCAACCCACTCTGGACTTTCTTTCACAACTTCAAAAGGGTACATGAATAGAACCCTTTTCCCTTTTTTTTCCTTTTTGGTTGGATTTTTCATGCATGTCCTACTATAGTATTCTAAGTGTACCAGTTACAATAGGGATGAGATGTCCCCATCAAATTTATCACCAACTATAATATCAGTAATTGGGGGGTTTTGTTAGAGGTGAGAGCATGGCTCTTATCTTAAGAGCTACGTTCAAATTAAATTTTAAAAGGGTAATTCTTTAACTGATTATTTGGTATAGCTGAATTTCTTTTTCTTTTTCTTATGTTATTTGTCAGCCTACAGATCCATGTCAACCCTCAGGAAGTAGAATTGCACCAGTTAGAGATCAGCAATGCCAAAACCCTCTATTCATTTGGTAATTAACTTCATTGTTCTTTCTGTTAGGTGGAAAATACTGGTACCCTTTCTGAATGCATGGAAACAGACAAGTTGGGATTCAACATACCACTTACCACCACAAGTGCTATCCAAATAACCTAAATTAGTTCGGGGTAATACGCATTTCTGCAATTAAAAACCTAAAAAAGGTCAAATCGATAGCTAGACCAGCATATCCACCGGATTAGGTTCAAATCGATAGTTAGACCAGCATATCCACTGGATTAGGTTCTTCAATCATGTACCAGCTAAATACCTTGTGTTGACAAAATGAATCTTTCTTCTGACTATAACCTTGCTTCATTCATTTTTCTTTCCTTTTTATTTTAGTTGAAAGAATTTGTTTCAGATCCTAATGCTAAACTGCATTCCAAAACTGAAAGGTCGGCTGGTAAGGCAGGGCCTACGCTCAATGATGCCTCGCAAAACTTGCCTTCTCAGAATGCCCTTGATACTGATAAGACAGCCAGTGAACCTTTGCAGGAAAATAATCCCACAACAGTGGTACTCTTTTTCTTTTCTTCTTTCTTTTACTTTTCAAGTTGAACACCTCAAAATTACCGAATAAGTGTCTTGGCCCTTGGGGGACTTATTTAAGGATCACTTGATCTTATTTGGTAGCTTGATGTAAAAGAGACTTCATACATTTTGAAGAGGAGAACTGCATATATTTTTTATTTCTATTTATGCATTAATTATTGTGCCAGATAGGAAATGTATCTAATTTACAAGCAGCGAGGAGTGAGCCTTTAAGTGATGACATGAACAAGTTTATTCTGAAGAGGAGAGATGCTGTGTCAAAGATATCGGTCGAAGAGGTACTTTACATGCCACTCTGATGTTATTTTTAGGGGGTAAATCATGCATTTTGTAGCACATAAAAATTTCAATATCATTCTGTCCTGACAAAGCAGAAGATATATGCCCTGTACCCCTGCTTGCCGAGTTGCTCCATTTTATGCAAAAGGTGCTTATTTATCATCATCAACGGGTTAAGGTTAATTAGGGTATTTTAGAGAATTTATGAGAGAGGAGAGGTTCAGATCATATTTTCTAACACCTTGTTTGGATGGAGAGTAGAGGAAGGAAGGGGACGTGAAGAATAAAATGAAATGGAATGGAATGGAATAGAAAGAAAGATTAAAATATTTAACTTCTTTGTGTTTGGATGATTAATGAAGGAAAATAAATTTAACTTTCCTTTCCGTCTTATTTCTTGTTTGGTCGACTAAAATTTAGGAGGTTAATGAGAAATTCAGTGGTTGTGTAGATATGTGACAAAAAACTTATATGAGAATTATATAGGTAAGATATAGGATTGGACATTTGTGTTTTTTGTTCTAAAAATATTTGCAACAAAATTTCTTTCCATCCGTTACACCTCAAATCGGGAGGGAAGCCGATTCTATTGATTATAATGATACAAGGTTAAACCTTTCACCTCATGTACCCTTCACCTCCGACATAATTTTGTCAACCAAACACGATTCGACGGAAAGTTTTCTTTTCTTTCCATTCCCTCCCTTCCTCTACTCTCCATCCAAACAAGGTGTAAAGGTATTTAGGTGATTTGATCTTTTATGTTATACATGATCTTTTTTCTCTTTTATTTATTTATTTATTTTTTTGTGGGGGGGGGGGGGGGGGGGGTGAGGAGGATCTTTAGGAGCTCATAGGAAGTGTTTTCTTTCTTATATAGATGATATAATCAATTATTTGCTACTTATTTCTGTAATTATACTTGTGTTCTATTATTACAGCCTAAAGAACCTATCCCAGAGAAGCATTCCAATTGAACTCTCCAGAAATGAAAATGATAATAATTTGAGGTCCAATGCCGATTTTCTAGATGACCCGAGTCATTGGAAGAGCTTTATGGGTTCTCCGATACCCTTCTCAGAACAGAACCAGTGCATTGTATGTAACAAGGGAGGTCAATTGTTGACTTGTTCCAGAAAAGGATGTGGAATAACTGTGCATGAGAGCTGCATTATGACCACCCCAAGCAGCTTTGACAAAGAAGGCCGGTTTTACTGCCCCTGTTGTGCGTGTGCTAGAGGTGCACATGCATATGCCAGGGCTAAAAAGGTCTTTTCCCTTGCCAATGAGAGCATGTCTTCCTTCCTCAAAATGAAGAAAGATGAAAACCAAGAAAAGGGCAAAAAGGGAAAACAAAAGGTTGAAAAGAAGATAACTGGTAAAAGAAAGGGCAAAAAGGCTGTATTCAGTGATGATGATACAGCAGAGGATGAAAATGGTGATGCTACTCTTACCGGGTTTATAGGGGATGCTTCTTCGAGCTCGGAATCGGACTCAAGAGACAGAAGAGGAAGAAGAGTGGAAAAAATTGGTAAGAGGAAGGAGAAACAAGTAAAATCTAATGACAGAAATGTGTCAAAGGATAGGGATATGCTTGGTGGGAGAGGTGAGGAGGCTAAGAAGCGTGAAGGCTGACTCGGGATTTGCATGGCTAGATAAGTATATATATGTTAAGTCGGGTCCCGGGGCCACGTCTGGGAACCATGAAGCAGTTCCGATGAATGAAGAGACGGGGAATGAGAGAAGAAGAGAAGATAGAATTAATGCAGATGCAAATAGAAAGAGGCGCAGACCGACACCTCGTTAGTAAGGCTCCTGTTTTGCTTTTATTTTTTCATCATATTAACGGTTGTGAAGATAGTTGGACATTTTTGTTGATACCTTTGATTACTTGTAATATCTACAAGCCAACCTTACAATGGTGTTATTTATGCCTGGCCACATTTGCAATTATTGGACCTAACCAAAGAAGCTTATAATTTATGTAACTGTAAGTCGATATGTTTTGCTTGTTCCATCTCAGTTCAAATAAGGTTGTAGCTCCTTGTAGACGCAACATGCTTCCCTGGTCAGCTGAAGAGGAAAAAGCTCTTAGAGTGCGTTTTTTAATCATCATCATCACTACCAGGATGAATCATGTTTCTTTTTTGTTTGACATTTACGTGAAATTTATGTGCGTTTCTGTATGAAATTTGAGAAGCTATTCTGTTTGTTTATTATGCAGGAAGGGATGCAAAAAAATATTGGGGTCACAGCTGATGGGAGAACTCCTTGGAGTGCAATTTTAGAATGTTATCGAAATGTATTTCATAAAACTAGATTACCGATTGATCTCAAGGACAAATGGCGCAATATAATGAAGAAAGAGAAAAAGGGTTTAGCCGATTGACATGACGTAAGTATTGTGAATATCTGATCTAGTTCTAACTTTCTGTGATACTAGAGCTTAATTTGTGCTCTTTTTTCTTCTTAATTTTTTACCTTAATTTAGTGTGCCTTGAATTAAAACTCATATTTCACCTTGATATTACTTGATATACATGTTTAGATTAAACTAAAGCTTTACATTGGAAATATTAATTCTTTGTAAATCCGTAGAAAAACTTGAATATGAAATATTCTTTGTAAAAATGAATTTGAGCATGGGCTGGGCTTTCGTTTTAGTCCATGTGACCCTGGGCTTGGTTTTCGGGCCTTGTCCACAAAATTTAAAGTGAATTTACTTACAGTGGAACTGGAACAGATTAAAATTTTATTTAAACAACAGATTAAAATTTGAAACGAAACTAACAGATTTGAAACATCTCCAATCGCAGTATTAATTAATTCAAGGTTTTCTTCTTTAGGTATATATGTAGCAGGACGGGTGATAAGCATCTTCACAGTAAAATCTCTTCTTTAGTCCTCGATCAGTAATTGGTTTCCTCCCCTGAATTTCATGCATTAGGCAATGAATGGGTCATGGGTCATTCATTATAGGTGTTTCTCTGCATCTCATTTGCCGATGGAGAACAAAAAAATTATGATGGACCAATTCAGATCAAATGGTTCCCTGCCATCCCATTTGGTAATTGGCCGTTCCCGTGCATTTTGGAACAATTAACAAAAAAACATATTCTACATCCGTATTAAAAACTAAAAATGAAATGAAAGAAAAATCATGGGTTAATAATAACACACTCAAGATTCATCTAGTTGTCCAAGAAAAAAAAAAAAAAAAAACATTTTGAGACACTTCAACGAGGTTTATCATGCCATGAGTTCGATAACCGTTTATTACAATAACACACAATTAATAAAACCAATCAAACGTAAAAGTTAAGAGAGGTAGCAACAATTAATAGAAAAGAAATTAAAATAGTTGATACAATGAAAGCAAACTTTTTTTATTTTCCATTGTTTGAAGCACACCAAAGCAAATTAAAGTCACATCCGACTAAAGAAGAGAACTGATCGACGGGAAAGGACGACAGCATCTAATTAAGGACCTACATGAGATATGGAATTTCAAAAGAGAGAAATAAATGGAATAATTAAGCTTAATTATAAACAAATATAATAAGAGCTAGCATTTGGATATCTAAAAGAAAGATTTTAATTTATTGTGACGCACCTTAATAAATTGCAGCATCATCAAGAGCTCCATATAACTTGCCCCAAATAAGTCCGTCGTTGGCAAGATACAGAAACACCAAAACCGAATCAGGGTTCCAAGGCTTCTCCAATCCAGCTCCAGTTTTTTTTTTTTTTAAATCAAAATAAGCAGAACACTTACATGACTAGGCTACAACAGCAGAAATTGTCATATAAAAACACAACATAGAAATTCCAACCAGTACGCTTACCGACCAGTACGCTTCTAAATACAATACACAATACCAACCCCTTTTTTTTTTTTTCATTTTTCTTGTTTTTATCATTTTTTCTTTTTTTCTTTTTCTTTTAACAAAATAGCAAATACATAGAAAGAGATTATTGTAAGCGAGAGGCTACAGGAAACTCATCTATTATTTCTTTTCTCTTCTTTTATTTTCAGCACAATTGAAAATTCATCTTGAATCTGCAGGTAGTTGAATAAACTATTGATTAATATTTGCAGTAGCACCAAAATCACAATCAATCAAATCAAAAGATAGAGAACAACAAATTAACTTCATATTTTTAATCCGCTGAGGTTTTTTGAAAAAATTGTCTTAATTCTGTCATAATTTGATATATAATTTGGAGACATAATTAATTAATGATGCATAATTAAATCACTTTACATTAAGTTGTGCTCTACATGACTTAATTGCTGTCATTTAGAATTTGGCTAGTATAATAAAATACATTAATAAGATGCACCATATATATTTGTACCTGCTACATAATCATTGGTCCCAATTGAATTATATATTAATGTTTCTTGCACGTTTTCCTAGGTTCTTTTTCTCTACCTATTTTATTGCTTCTTTATATGAGGTCAATTGAAGTCGGGTATTTACTTTCTGACGGAATCTCAAACACTGTGCTTTAATTAGCACAACACAAAAAATCTAGTACAAGTTGAAAATATTTGTCTCCAGAATACGAAACTAAGATTCGTGGGTGGAAGCATTTGATAGGATTGTAAAATATAAATTCTTTGGCTTGTGCAAATAGAAATTACCTTTTTATTGCCGTATAACCTTGTCAGGAATGTGGGAAATCTTATGCCAATTTGGATGATTTGGATCCTAGCAACTCCTTGTGAACTCTTCATCGCAACAAACAATTTCAATACGCTGGACTGATGGCGGCACATCTGGGAGAGAACTTAGATTTTCACACCAATTGATCTCCAGATATATGAGAGAATGAAGGCACATCAGATTGGGTAACGAGCGCATTTCACAAAACTAAAAGATAATTTTTGTAAGGGAAGAGAGATAACGAAACATCTCATCACATTCTTCTTGAGAAAAGTATTCTTGCTGTGCACCACAAAGTTCTAGAGAAACCAGAGATGAAAACCCATCTCTTGAGACAAGTTGTTCAAGCAGTGAAAATCTGTAGATGCTAAGTTCTTTCAACTGGGGCAGCTTATCAGCATCTGAATAGCATTCGAGCTTATCACACCCAGACCACACCGCTAAACGTTCAAGATTGGTCAACTCATTTAAGCCCCTTAGTGAAGCAAGGTTTGGGCAATTATGTAGGTATAGGAAACTGAGTGCCTTGAAATGACCGATATGAGGATTTACCATGGTTGGGATTTCCGAAACACATAATTCTTCTAGGGATATTAAACCCTGTAACATATCATCTGAAAGCATACAACCCCTTAGTTCAACCCATTTTAGAGTACTAGATCTAGTTCTCCTCCCGGGTGATGATGATGTTAATTCAATAGTGTCACTACAGCTTGCAACAACTATTGATGTTTCAATGGTAGTGAGGTTGGGGCAGCAGGTTATTGTGAGTTTTTCAAGGGTGCTATGAGTGTCTAATCCACCAATTGAGGTAAGCAACAGGCATTCGTTAATTTCAAGATTCAGGAGATTGGTCAGGGAACTAAGGACCTCTTTAGGTATACATGTGATAGTTATGATCTTCCGGAGATTCAGGTGGGTCAGGGAGGTAAGTCCTTGCAAAGACCTAGCAAAGATTTTGTCTGTGATGAGGCAAGAATAAATTTCAAGTCTCTCGAGGGCGGGGGGCAAGAATGGTTCACCATAAACATCTTTAAGCTGGCAAATGAGGTCTAACCTTTTCTCTAAGCATTTATTCAGATCTTTTGAAATGGTTGATAATGTTTCTTCTTCTATATCATCACCATATTTCATCATTTTCAGAACAACATTGAAATGATAATCAATGGAGAGAGAATCCTCGATATAATCATTCATCATTTCCTTGAAAGTCACAATTCGGGATATTCGTGTACCCTTTGTTGACATTATCATATCTAAGTCTTCTTTCACCGCAAACACAAGAGAGAGACAATTAGAAATGCACAGTCGAGTTAGATTCAAGGGAAGAGGTACCCAACTCTTGAGACTAGGAAGAGAACTGATGGTAAGAGATAGAAGATCCGATAGTTCATTATTTTCTAACATCCAACTGGGAAACCTCTTACCACTATAATTTTTAATTGTCAGCTCTTTTATTTGGGGTGGTGGACAAAGGCCATCTAGAATTTCAACATCATTGTCTCTCAGGACATCATTGTCTCTTTCATCCCAATAAAAAAGTAATTGACGGAGGCCTTTTTTATCAGATAACTTGGCTCGATCTGCCTCCTCCTTACTTTTGACATTATTTAGACCATAGATAGATAACGATCCATAAAGGTCTTTGAGATGCTCCAACTGTTTTATCTCAAACCCCCTTTCCATTCTAACATTAAACTCTGCCAGCTCCTGAAGTGATATTAGTCTCCCAACATTAGGAATCTGGTTATTCTGGTACTTAATACGTAAGAAACGTAATTGGTAGCAGAGTGATACATAATGTGCATCAAAATTATCATCAGACTCTAACTCGAGGTAGCGTAGGTTTCTCAACTGAACCACAGACTTAGGAGCTCTTTTAACATCATCAGATATACCTTCTATTTCCACTACATATAATTTCCTCAACTTCTTAAAAAGAGCATCAATGTCCCCTTCTTTCAAAGAGAAATCAGAATGTGATCCGACAACAAAAATTGTACGTAGATCTTTGAGTTTGCATATTTTCTCCCAATACTCCCCAAACATATCATTTTCAACATATATATGACGAGTATGGGTATGGATTTCCTTTTTCTCACCACTTTCAATTCTAAAATATTCACCTTCAGAAACATCTTGGGCTAGATCATGGATTAGGTCATGCATAGTAGAGTAATCACCCCATTTGTCAACTTGAAAGAAAGAGCTAGAAATTAACTCCAAAATATACCGATTACCAATATCCTTCATATGTTCATTACTATCCTCGGTATCAATGAAGCCCTCTGCAATCCATAAATTAACCAAATGGTCGTGCTCAAATTCATGCCCTTTAGGAAACAAGCTGCAAAATGCAAAGCATCGTTGCAATGGGGGAGGGAGGTGCTGATAACTCAAAAACAGGGCTCCCATGGTATCATTCAACAAGCTTTTATTTAGCATAGATAACCAAAATTCTGGGTCCGGTGTTCTACGCAATTGAGCTGCCACAGTCTTTGCCGCTAATGGTGATCGATGCAATTTTAATGCAATCTTCTTTCCAATGGAAATTAACCTTCCCTTCATGTGATTGTCACTGATTTGCGCATCACCTATTGCAATACTGATGAAAAGCGACGTGAATTGTTCATCATCAAGTTCCCGCAACGGGATTGGATTCATAGCGCCCAAAGCTTTCGCTGCCGCTTCAATCCGAGTAGTAACCAATATTTTGCTACCTCTCTTACCAGCTCTTAAAGGGACAAATAGCTGCTCTAGTTCCTGTTCACTAACCCCTTTATCACACCAAACATCATCCAACACCAGAAAGTACCTTTCTCCTCTTAATTTCTCTTGAAGTGCAGATTGTAGCCCTTCAAGGCCACCAAAACTAGGACAAGCCTCCTTAAAAGTGGACTCCCAAATCATTCTCAAAATAGCTTCAACACTAAACTTTTGAGAAACATGAACCCACATGACACGGTCGAAGTACTTAACTTCTTTCTCATGGTCACAAACATACTGTGCCAAGGTCGTCTTTCCCAACCCACCCATGCCCCATATTCCAATAACAGAGTAACACTTAGCATTACTAGACGATTCCGGGATATCCTCCCGCAACAATTTTACAATGTAATCCCTATCCTTTTCACGACCAATAACCGTGGAACCTGGTGCAGAAATGGTTTTCCTATACTGTTCATTAGAGCTCTGAGTTAAAGTATTTCCACTACTGCTCGGTAGGCTCAATACGGGAACCAATTTCATTGCTTCATTAACAATTTCTTCCAATTTCTTCAGGCTTTTAATGAGTTTTTTCTTCTCAGATGAAAATTCCGGTAGCTTGTCTTTTAATTTGTTTAAATTAAATTTAGAAGTAGAAGGAAAGAGGAAATTGACCTCCTTTTCACGACGCTGGTACTCGACTAAGCCGAGCACATCCTCAACCTCATAGAAAGCAGACTTGAGCTTCCGACTCCAATTCTCAAGAAAAGGCCGGTGGGGGCTCTGTTGTGCAGCATCTGTGAGGATGAGCAGCTGTGGGAGGAGCGTGGTCTGGAGCTTTTCCAATTTTACAAGGAGCGTTTGCTTTTGAGACTGGAACTGTGGATCTATGCCGAGTGCATCAAAGCATTTGTTCAAGAAACGGGTTAGTACAGGAGAGATCAGCCAACCAGCAGCCGAGAACCCCCAGCTAATTGCAGCGGTGGTTAATGGATCCACCATGGATTGTTCTCATGCAAGCTTGGTATTAAACACAGAGAGAGAGAGAGAGAGAATACAGTGTTGTGTGTTGTGTGTTAGTGTGCGAGAGAGCTGTTGAGTGGTGACAGTGAAGGCCAAGACCAACATGTGATATGTTCCAACGTAACTGGCGAGACTTTCTGTGGCCTACTTAAATCAGCTGATATGTATCGTGACAAATTGTCTTGTAGACTAGTAGGAGTAAGCAACCAATATAACTATGGAATTAAAAATAAAATTGAACGAAAAAAATATGAGGATATGCATACTGAAAAATGTCTATAAGTTCTTAAAATTGGAATTTATAAATATGATCCAACATGCATCCGATCTACATACTCACGACACATTTTGGGAATTTGGGTGGCAATATATCTCAGTAAATGGATCTGCAATTATAGAATTTGTGTCAATTATTTAAAGAGAGGAGGCTCACCGATTATTTTCTATATCATAAAAAATTTAAATATATGACATTAATTAAATTAGATCTTCAAAATTGAAAATCTAGTATTTAGTAGCCTAGAAGGTGAAGGGCTGAAGGCTGCTTCAGATCTAGTTTATTGTTAAATTAATAGCATGCTTAGCAATAAAAGAAGTGTATCTTTGACTGTCTGTTTCCCATGACCTGAATTCTGGAATAAATTAACATGCCCAATGCAACTTTATAATCCTTGTTAATCTGGAACTTTTGCCTAATGACCCATTAATAAAGATTAGTCTAACAATACCGCCATATATACACCACAACTGCACAACACATTGTTTTTTTGTCCTTTTGATATTCTGAGGATATATAAATATAATTTCTTTCAACGACATGTTTATTTTTTTTTTCCTAAAAGTTGATTTACAAAAACTAAAAAACATTTTTTAAATATATTTATAATTATGTAATAAATAGTTTTGACTATATCTTTGAAATAATTTTTTTAATTCGTAATTTCATATGGATGCATGTAATTCAAAATTTGTATGCATAACATAATATATTAGGTTGGCTGGAAGAATGGAACCTTGCAATATGTCATGTATAATGCTCTTAGGTTGGCTGGCCATTGGGTCGAATTGTAAGAAACTCCGAGTTTTGCATGTTAACCGATGCAAGAACCTGGGCAGCCAAGGTTTGAATGCATTGAGAGATGGTTGTGACCGGCTGGAGGTGTTGTACATTCATGGGTGCAAGGGAGTTACGAACACTGGACTAGAAAAACTTACGATGTACCGATTTAACGTGGCACGTAGGAGAGAGGAGTGTGAGACAAGGTTGATCGGCCCTTGTGTTGCCAGGTTGTTTCTGTAGACTTGTTTTTATATGTTTATAGTGGTGTTTTGTTTGATGTGCCCAGCTTATACGTTGATGAGACTTGTGTTTACTTTTGTTGAATTCTGATGCACTGATCTATCACTTGGTGTAAGTTAATTATTTTCTTTAATGAAAATGGGCTTAGGCCTTTTTATAAAAAAAAAAGATATGTTTATAGTGGCGTATCTTCTAATAATTTCAGCAAATTAGGTGTAATTATAAACCTGCTTTTATTTGTTCTAGGCAGTTTATGTTCCCAATAATTTTATGCAGAGTAGGTTTCTCTCTTCTAGGAAATTATGGTTGGGTTCTTGATATATATGTGTTAGGGTATTCTATGATATGTGGAGTTTGTTTAAGTTTTCTCAGCATATTCATTTATGCATGTAAAGTTGTTTGTTAATTAATTTCTCTGTAGCTACTATGTTGTTTATTCAACAATAATCTGGAATATGGATTGAGCAAAATTCTCAATAGTGCGAGATCAATCTTGGTTTAATTCATGCATGTTATTAGCTTAGATTTATATCTCACCATTTCTGAGATAATAAATTTACATTCTGAAAGTCAAGAGATCAAACATTTGATCGCCCATACAAAAAGCTTAAGCAACAATTTTAAAGAACTGATATACTTTTTACGTCAACACAACAACAATTGCAAGGAAACTGACTGTGACATTTGCAAATTTGAAATTAGATGCAAGTTTTGTGCTCATAATGTGGAGTCTGCCAAGGACTGGTACTGTGAGTAATTTTAAAATTGAAACTCTTGTCAGAGTTAGAAGATATGAGAATTATTGTAGAATATTTTTCTAACTTTGTTGGATCAAAAAATCTATTCATTGAACTAATGAATCTTTTAGATCTTCTTGTGTCTAAGCAAGATGTGCATAAACAAAAAAACAAAAAAAATGTGTTTATAAAAATGACACCAACAATAGTTATTCAATTAACATGTGTATTCCCTATACCACATTATTGTTTTTGGATGTTATTATTTTCATAAGGTTGATGTGTGACTACTGTAAATTGTTTATCAGGAACAAGATCCAAATTTAATATATGGACTACTGATATAGTGGATGTCAACAATTTATTTTCAATTATGTTCTTTGCTGATTAAATAAAACAATGTTAGAGTGCGTCCCTGCTTAACTAATGGAAAAATCATTACACAAATTAAACATCCTTCTTTAGCTCTTCTATTCTTTGACTGGGCCTCAGGCCCGATTGGTAAAATCTCTACATATGAAATGAAAAATTATTAATTTGTAAAAACAATTATAATTTTTTTTGCTCATGATTAATTAGATATTCTGATTCGGGCCTGAATTAAGAAAAAAAATTTAAGAGAGTAGTTTCGGCTTCAGCGTGAACTATAAAATCAAAACAAGCTAGACATGATTTATGAGCTGTATTAAGTGAAAACTGATTTGTTAAAATATATTAAACTCTTTAACCCAGAATTAGGCAATTAGCCTTTCTCCGATCAATTCTTCATTGGCCAACCGAAAGGTGCATTGTCCAACGAGTTATCAATTTGGAATTTTTATACAAACTTTTTCGAATTATCAATTTGGAATTTTCTGAGACGAAGACAATGCTGATAATAGTGCATATAGAGAGAGAGAGAACAGGTTGAAAAAAAATTCTGCTTCGTGTTCAGGTCTGTAGTCTGTAGTCTGTACTCGCCACAGGAAAAATGCTCACACGCATTTGGCCATTGGGATTTGGGGCTGCTGCATTTTCTTCATTTCTATCCGCTGTGAAATGTTCTATGTTTGGTATTGAAGACGTGAATTAGATGTCCATCGGTCATCCAACCAAATTTGATTTCTAAGTACCGAGTATAGTTGTGACCATAGTGACAAACAAATAGTTTTGGTTCGGTTCGCCGGGGTCAAAAATTTGTGATTCGGATAAATTCGGTAACGTAAAAAAAAAAGAATAATATGCGAATAAAACACGAATATCTCGCGAGTCTTGTCACTGTGGTTGTGACCTGTGGACACAACATGCTCCTGCTACTAGTGTTTCACATTTAAATAAAAATAATGTAAAATATTAGTGTTTCACATCACCAAATAATTAATCTTTTTTACTTCCATTTTTGGTAATTTTTTATTGGCTTTTTTTTCGGCAATTATAGGCTTACTCATTTTGTAGCAAGAATAATTATTTTTTTTTAATTTCATTTTTGGCATTTTTTTCTTGTTTTTTTTTTTTGACACTTATATTCTTACTCATTTTATATGTAGATTTAATGCAAATGTTTGTCCATGAAATTCGTATCCTCTCATGTATGACACTCAGTACAATAAGCTTCAAGCTGAGTGACCTGAATTCCGTGTTTATTTAGGTATAAGGTGTCCGTTTTGAGATTCGTGTCAGATTAAAACTTACGACTCAGATCTCATTCTACTCGATCAGGTATGGCACTCTTGTACAAAACAGCGCAGAAATCCATAATTAATCTTGCTGAAATAATGCTCATTTATAAATCTGTTTTTTACGTTTATGGATCTAGAGAAAATTTGTACTCCAAACAGTTGTTACCAAATTTTATATTCTTTATATCAATTATTTATCGAAGTCCTTGCTTCATAATGAATGCTTGATGTACTTCGAGCTACTACAAATGTAGATAACTTGCTGGTACGGTACTGTCACTAGTAACAAATCGATCTCTTGCATATGCACTCTGACTTGTACAGTATTTGATCAGTTCTATCATCTACGAGTTCTCTCCTTACTCCTGTGGTATTCAAAAAAATGCTTTAAAGCAAACTAAACTGGTACACATCATACTACATCAGTATGGGCCTATGGGGCCTCATAGGATGATACAAAAGGGTACCATGCAGGAATGCTAGCTACGGTGGAAGCACTTAACATCAGCCCCAGTTGTATGTACCAGCAGCCCCTCTCTCAATTATGCGCGCTATTATAAAACTTTGTAAGCACAAGGAAATTATGAAGCACATATATGAGTGTGCTTCAAAGTTTTTAGCAGTTGTCTTTTAGTCATAATTTTTGTAGCTAAAATTTTGTACAATAACAGTTATAAAAGGTCCAAATTCTTTTCCTTTTGGTGCCAATTTATGGACATACTATTTCAAACGAGTACACGTACGCGCGGTATGTTATGTCCCTAATATTGTAATAATTGTCACTAAAGAAAATTTTATTATCATTGAAGTTTATATTTAAATTTCTTAATGACGTTTTCTTGCCTACGTACTCGATGCTTCCAGGATGCAAATTGCAGGCTTAACTCATATATTTGATTAAAAACGATTATAAAAATGTAGACAATAACTACCACAAACAATTAAAAAACAACATTGATATTGTACAAAAATAATAGGTCAAAAATAGAAATATTCTACAACAGTTAGTAATCACAAAACATTCTAAAATCAGAAAAAAAAAAAGTTTGTCACTAGAAAGAATTAGAAGCCCTCTCAAGCTGGGACAGCTACAGCCTACAGGGTTGGCTGGTTGGACCCGGTTCTCAGCAGGTATCTCCACAAACTCGGACAAAATAGCCCTGAACTTTTCTCCAGTCAAGTTCTCTTTTTCTACAAGAACCTCAACTATTTTATCAACCGCTTCTCTATTGTTTCTGATGTGAGCCAAGGCCACCTCATATGCACTACTAGATATTTTATGAATATTTTAATATCTGATAATCATATACTGTTTTCGGATCCAAATATATTGAGAAGAGACCCAAGTTCTACTCATATATATTTTTATGAATATTTTATGATTTAAGCAAACTTCCAGTATTGAGAAGAGACCTAAGAGAAAAACGAGAGAGAGAAAGAGAGATCGAACAAGAGAGAAAGTGGATGGTAGCAAAAAGATGCAAACATGACATAACTCACGAGTGACACTCCACAATGTTCAATTATAAATAAAAAGTATTTGACTTAGATAGCTCTTGTTGCGTGATTGCATATTTACTTTATTAAAGGATTCCATATTTGGAGCATAAAGCATATTAATTTAAAAATTTATTACAAGATTTTTTTTAATATTCATGTTAATTCAAAACATACTATCCGTATCCTTTGTGTGAATTAGTGGTATGTATCTCTAAAGTAATTCAAAATTCAAGTTTAGACTCCAACAGTCAGATCAGAATCACGACCAATTTGACTGGAAATAAAATGCAAAAGATCACTTTAATATTTATGTCAAAACAGATCGAACAGTCTGGATCTGAACTCAAAAGTTACTTTAGGGAACCCAAAATCTACTTCCCGCCATTGACCATAGTAATTTGAGTTCACATTTGCTGAAATCTTGAAAGAACTTCAGCGACCCTGAAATCCCTCTCCTATATCTCTCCTCTCTTCTCTTTCTCTCTCTTCAAAAAGTTCAGGGGAGAGAAAGTAGAGAGAGGAGAGGGATTTCAGGGTCGCTGAAATTCTGAGAGGATTCCAGCCGATGTGAATTCTAATAATTTTCTATTTTAAGACATGCAGTATTATTCAGGTCCGGATCCCCTAAAGTAAGCCAATTTCTGAGTTTAGATACGAACTGTCCGATTCGAATCTGGGCCAATTCGGCCCGTGGTGGAGCGCATGAGGCCCCTTTAATCTGACGGTCCGATTCGAATCTGATCGTCTGGATCTAAACTAAAAGTTTGGATTACTTTAGAAGATCTAAACTCGTATTATTCTTCTTTTTATCACTATTTTTGAAAAAAAAAATGTGCAAAAATATGCCCTTCATAAGAAATCGCAGAATGATGTTTAATTAGATTTCTCGTCTCGTGTGAAATTATATAACTTCATGGTGGATGATTATGTTAGCTATAAGTGTGCGTACGTTGAAATTCTGAAGAATAGTATAAAAATAATGTTAATTCAGTTGGTATGTGAAATTTGCCGACATTTTTATTAATATCCAAAGTTTAATACAAATTATTAATTATACCCAGAGTCGGACCAATTATTGAAATATACCCAAGCCGGCCATTTTCTGGCCGGCCATGTACCCTCCTCAAGCCGGCCAGAAAATGGCCGGCCATGTTCCTTTTTTTTTTTTTTTTTTTTTTAACCCGCATTAACCCCTATATATACCCTTTTTTCTCTCTCCTCTCACAATCCTCTCATCCCATCCAAATTCCGAATTCTCTCTTCTTCTTTGAGGTAAATTTTTTTTTTATCTAATTTAATTTTTAATTTATTTATTTTAGGGTTTAGGTTTTAGGTGTTATAATTTAGATTATATTGTTGTAATTTAGTGTAATTAGCTAAGTTAACCAATATTGTAATTAGCTAAGTTAACCAATATTTAGTGTATTTAGCACAATTGACCAATATTTAGGGTATTTTGGTCTTTTTGACCATAATTATGCCGATTAAGCGTAATTTTACCGAAATTAGCACGTTTGACTAATTTTTAGAGTATTTTGGTCTTTTTTATCATAATTAGGCTAATGAAGCGCAATTAGTGTAATTAGCACCGATAACCAATATTTATGGTATTTTGGCATTTTTTACCATAAATATGCTGATTAAGCGTAATTTTACCGAAATTATCACGTTTGACCATTATTTAGGGTATTTTGGTCTTTTTTACCATAGTTATGCTGATTAAGCGTAATTTTACCGAAATTAGCACGTTTGACCAATTTTTAGGGTATTTTGGTCTTTTTTACCATAGTTAGGCTAATTAAGCGTAATTTACCGAAATTAGCACAGATAACCAATTTTTAGGATATTTTGGTCTTTTTTACCATAATTAGGCTGATTAAGCATAATTAGTGTAATTAGCACAGATGACCAATATTTTGGCCTTTTTTTACCAGAATTATGCTGATCAAGCGTAATTTCACCGAATTTAGGTTATTTTAGATATCAGGATGCCTAGAGCACGGCCTACCCAGCGTCCAGTAGTGGACGAGCCGATCAGTACTAGCAGCACAGAGCACATCAGTCCTCTCCTGTGGATTCCCCACAGCGAGCACCGAGTCTCACTGGCTTCTCGTGAGGTACGTTCATTTTCTTATATTTTCATTAAATTTTGTTGGATTGAAATTTTATTATGTTGTCACCATGCGGATTACATTTTTCAACGCAGGACACGGATCTTCTAGATGTGAAGTTGAGGTGCGTTCACATGAGGTACTATGAGGTGATGGAGCCGTACCTCATCAACCTGGGTCTCTACCAGGTTGTGGACATCGTGCGGACAGAGAAGAGCATCATCAATGCATCTCTCATCGCTGGACTGGTGGAGCGATGGCGTCCCGAGACGCACACGTTTCACATGCCATTTGGAGAGATGACAGTGACTCTCCAGGATGTGAGTGCTCTCTGGGGTTTGCCTATCCGTGGCACACCCGTCGGCGGCGTCTCTGACAGCACCAGCTTCGCAGGTTATGTCGAGGAGTTATTGGGAGCTGATCCTTCCTATATCATTGGGGAACATGGGAGGTCGAAGTTCCATTTACGGATGACGAGGTTACGGCAGCACTTCATCGCGGGTCTCTCGGCACATTCCACCGAGCAGGAGATTCAGAGGTAAATTTTTATTAATATCTACTAATTAATTTATAATACGATGATTCTATTAGAATTTTTATATGTTTTGTATTGCAGATATACACGGGGCTACGTGATGGACCTTTTTGGTTCTGTCATGTTTCCTGATTCCAGCGGTGATCAGGTGCCGATGATGTATCTCCCGTTGCTGATGAACATTGAGGAGCCGTCGTCGTACAACTGGGGTGGAGCTGTCCTGGCGTATCTGTACTACCACCTGTGCCGTAGTAGTGAGGTAAGTCACCAACTCTTATTTTAGTGTAAATTATTTAATCAATCAATCCATCAAAATACACTGACGTGTAATGTTCTTGAAAATGAAGCCGACGGCGAAGCAGATGTACGGGCCGGTACTCCTGCTTCAGCACTGGTCGTGGTCACGGCTACCGGTGGGTCGTCCTATCCCCAATGAGGCGCCGGATTGGGGAGAGCCAGATGTGTTTCACTGCCCGGCATACGCCAAGAAGTGGTACGGTTTCCACCACTACCAGGATCGGACCCACGGTGCTACCATTGGGATCAGGCCAGTCCGGTCAGAGCTTCAGAGTTTGCCTGAGCCTCTTGTTGAGTGGACGCCGTACGATCAGTTGTACGAGGAGTTCCTCTTGCCGGGCAGTGTGACTGACGAGCAGGAGCGGGAGATGTGGTTCTATCGAGGTCCACTCATACATTTCTGGACAGTGGAGCACCACTACCCAGATCGGGTGCTCCGCCAGTTTGGTCGACCTGCGTTCATTCCCGCAGACCCATCTCTGCCGAGTTCCACGCACAGAGCCCTGCACAGGTATGTCGTAGTCTATTGTATTTATTGTTAAATACATCATATTACTTGATAGCTTTTTATTGCAACTAACGTCTTCCTTACAGCGTTACCCACCGATCACGACTGGATAAGGACTGGAGCACTCATTACCATGCATACTACAAGACGGCCCAGGATCCTCAGTATGCAGACTTCTATCACGAGCCAGATGTGCTTCAGCAGACCCAGGGGGATCCCCAGTTGAGGTACGATGTATGGTACACGCAGGTCTGCATGGCGAGTGTCTATCTACAGGGTGATTACGGTGCCCATCTCCGCGACAGGATCCAGATGGATGATGGTTACCATCCCACCGGTCGTGGATGGGCTCGCCAGGTAAAGCACCTAAAACCACATAGTTTTGGTCTAACTTAGTAGTATATCAAGGTTTGATCTGACATGCCAAATTTTTTTCAGCTTTTGGCCGCGATCAAGGAGTGCGGGCATGGGATCCGCATGCTGGGAAAGAAGAACTGGAGACGTCTTGGGTACCGCACCCTCAAGAAGAATGCGAATACAGTGGAGGATGCCGGGCACGGTGGAAAGATCATCGGTATGTTGCGAGACGCCAGAGAGAACATCAACTGGCGTGAGATAGATCCGCATGAGCCCGATCTGAGCCCGGTTCTGATGGATGATATGCCATCTTCCCCCGATTCACATCCAGAGTGGGACTACCACCGTTGGGTATTGTCCGACATTGGGTGGACGGTATGGTACGACGAGCATGGACGTCCGGTGCAGCCTCATGTATGCCATACTTCAGTATCTGTCAGGTTTTAATAAATTTTTTCATTCATATCAAATTTAATAATTTATGTGTATGATTGCAGGGTCCAGCAGAGATGCCACCACAGCCACCACCTGCGGAGACCGAGACTTCTGAGTACGAGTCCCTCTCGTGCAGTCTCCATGAGTTCGAGGAGATCATGTCGGCACCGACATGGCCCCGATATGGCACAGAGATGCCGCATGATGGAGAGGCTAGTGGTAGCGGGTCTCATACTCAGCCTGACTTTGGGACTGGGTTTGCCGCATCTACCTTCGCTACACCTCCGCCAGTACCGACAGTCTACACGGGCGATGCCATATGGGATAGTGCCGACCAGATACTCAGGTCTGCCGATGCCAGTGAGGAGGCCGAGAGAGAGAGAGCCTGGCC